>OX104118.1:64595780-64867691 GCA_944474755.1 Limnoperna fortunei
TTTAAAATAGCTTTAACACAGTTAATCCAAGAATAATGCATACTATGGTTTTCATTCAATTTCCGGGTAAAACGATTCAATCTTGAAGACACTTTTGATTGTTTGCCATATACAAGTTTTGACCAGAAAGATACCTTATTATCAATAGGAAGTCTACCAAGTTCCCCATATAACATATAGTTTGGTGTCGAAGTCTTTAATTTCAACAGAAGTTTACAAAATTTTTAATGTACTCTTTCTTAAACCTCGTTTTTACCAAAGCCCCAGATTTCACAGCCATAGAGACTAATAGGTTTAACATTTTATCAAACAAATATAGAAGAATTTTTACTGGTAGCTAAAATAATCGCCCTAGTTTAAGAACTTCGTACATTGCTTTCAACGCTTTCAATCTGCTACAAGTTACTTTGCAGTATCAAAATTACATGTTTTTGTAAAAATGACCGTTAGATAGTTAAAATTGGCTATTTCTATTTCAGTATTTTGATAAAAGAATTTTATATTTGGAATTACTTTACAAAATCCAAGTACCATAACCTTTTATTTAGTCGACATTGACCTTTAACTTCCATATATTAAAAAAAAATTCATAAAATGCATTTAACTGAACTTTAAGATTCTCGGCAGATTCAGCTAATAAAACAGTATCATCAGCATAAAACAAGAGGAAAATGATCTGATATACATAAAGTTCATGTTATGAATCATTTGTTACACTGTTTAACCCGATTATATTTTTTTCCAAACATCTTCCAAATCATTTAAAAACTTTGTAAACAGAAAGGGGGACAAATGTCCTTCCTGTCGTATGCCTAATTCGCAGTTGAAATATTCTGATGTTTTATGGTTTAATGATATACAAAACTTTATATGTGAATACGTGGTAAATATAACATAAGATGTATATATCTTGCTGTTTATAGTGTAATAATGAATGAAAAAAGCCATCTCGCCATACTGTATCGAAGGCTTTCTCGAAGTCTATGAAAGCACAATACATCTTTTTCTTTTTTGACTTTATCATTCGGAACGTGAAGAAAATAGCTAAGATATTATCCATAGTAGATTAATTTTGACGGAAACCACTCTGATTTTCTTAAATAATTTTATAATCTTCAAAAAAACGCGTAAGACTTGCTTTCAAAATACCAGTAAGTTATTTACCCAGGCAACTGACAATTGTTATAAGCCTAAAATTTTTGGGATCTGTTATATCTCCTTTTTTCTTATATATAGGTATAATTGTAATACATAGTAACCTGCTTTTAGGTAGAATTCCGGTATCGAAAATTAAATGAAAATTTTTCTTAGATATGAATACACCGGTTTAAAGTAGATTCAATATATTCATTAACAATTTTATCAGAACCGCAAGCTTTGTCATATTTAAGATTTTTAATACATTTAAGAATTTCTTTTTGGAAAATATAGTCATTTATAGTCATTTGAAAAATTTGTAGAGGGTTTCTATATCAATATTAAGATTTTTTTCGTCGATTATTTCCAAGTAATATTTTCCAGAAATATTTGGGATTGCTCTACTATTCTCGTTGTAAGGAGTGTAAAATTTGTATATAATAGTTTTTATACTTTGAGTTCAAGACTTTTCTGCATTATTCATATTTGACCTAGTTTGCATAGTGTTGTTTGACTTGTATTGTTTTATTAATTTACGAAAGTTCTGTCTAGCTGTTTTGCAATCTTTCTCAAACCAAGGTTTGCTATTTTCTATATTACGTTCTTGCGTTCTACTTATAGGATGTGTGGCTATATTTCCAAAAGTTTTTGAAGCTTAATCAATATATTTCTGAAGCCGTTTAATAAGACCGTGGAATACAGCATAAAATAAGAGTTTGAAAATGCTTTTAATGACGATAATTTGAATGCCATTAAACATAAACTTTTGAGCTATATAGATAATAGTGAAAACGTACAAAACGATAATATAGACTTTTAAATGAAATAGGATCAGTCTTCCTAAAATCTGCCAGTCAAACATTTGGCACTTATAAACAAAATGGTGGTAATCACTTAAAACATAGAAAGCAACTGAAAAACCATAGTTTTATAGAGAATGCTAAAGTGCTAGACAGCTGTTTCCATAAAAAACCGTCTTTTTAAAACAAAGAACACAGTTCAAAATCGATATTCAATAAAAAATGCAGAAAAATACATGTACTACAAAAAGATAATGGATAATAAATATAGAAACTTTTGTGACACACTTTAAAATGGAATAGAACTTTCTTCATAAAATAATCCAAAACATTTCTGGAAAATTATGAGTAGGAACAAGAAAAAACCGCAACCGTGTATAGATATAAATATTTAATTGAATTTTTCAAAAAAGTTAAACGCTTTAGATACAAATGAGCAACAATCTGTTTAATTCGATGCTAATCCTAATGATTCAAACAAACACATAAACGGACAGATCACTGCATAAGAAATTTTGGGATGTATACAAATCTTCAAAACAATAAGGCGACAGGTGAAGATAATATCATTAATGAATATATAAAATCTACATCTCAACGCTTTATTGAAATTTACGAACATTTATTTAACTTGATATTTGACACATGAAAACTACCTGAACTCTGGCTTACAGGAATTATAAATCCAATCTATAAGAATAAAGGCGACATTACTGGTTCTAAAAAAACTGTAGACCAATCACTATTGTTAGTTGTTTATGAAAGCTTTCTACAGCAGTCCTAAAAGCCAGGCTAAACGATTTTTCGGAAGAATTTCAAATTATTAAAGAAAATCAGAGCGGATTTAAACAATGCTTCTCCACGCGTGGTAATATATTTTCAATCAATTTGATTTTTGTTTGTTTGAATGGTGTTTTAACGCCACTTTCAGCAATTTTCGTGACGTCAAGTTTTTATTTTGGGAGGAAGTGGAGTACCCGGAGAGAACCCCCGTAATCGATTTGACATTATTCTTCATCTTAGTTGTACATACCTTTATAATATAAGACAAGATTCATCATTGAAGGTCGGCTAGTGCAGAAAATAAAGTTAAAACATATATTTTCATATCTGTCATCTTCCGGCGACCCTCTAGGAGACTTAAGCAACACACACTCCCCAAAACCCCTTCCCGTTTACATATGACACCCCCAATTGCAAATCCTGGATCCGGCTGTGCAAAGGGATTTGAAAGACAACCATCTAAACATTAAAAATCTGGATTTTTGGGTTCGAGTCCGAGTTCGGATAAGGTCAATAAAGGTGTGTTCAACTCCAGCCCTAATTTACAAGGCATGCCAGTGTTCCTACCGAAGGTTTTGGTTTTTACGGGGTATTTCGGATTCCTCCATCCATTAAAACTGAATGCCATTATATAGCTTAATAATTGCTCGAATTTGCATAAAACCATTTTCAAACACCACAGTCATTTTGATTTCATATGAAACCTCTTCAGTATAATAATACAAATGGAATCGTTGTAATAAAAGATGATGTGATATTTTACAATAATACCTAAAGATTACAGAAATAAAATATTTTGTTTGCATTTACAGCTTTGATGATTGTTTGAAAAATATGAGAAAAGTAGAGGCAACTATGGTCATCTATAGTAATATATCGTTCTCTGAATTGTAATAAAATGTATTGTACCGATGATGGGAGCAGCGACAACAACATACGAAAACCATCAACACAAACTTATAATGGACAACACGACGGTGATGCGTTTGGTATTCCAGCTTTGCGACATTTTGCAGAACAAAGATCACAGATAGTTTTCAGTGGTCAATCAAGAGGATTTACAGGAATAGCTTCATTGTCAAATAACGATATAGAAACAGACGGTGGATCGTCGGAATACTTAAACGGACAATCTGCTTCCATCTTACATGATCATCAACCTGGTGTATTAGATCAGGGTGAAGCAGATTTCTACACGCAAGCAAAACAGCAACATGAAAGAAAACGAAAACTTTTGTATACACAAAAGATTGAACAGGAACCAAACAGACAATTCAAACCACCTAAATATAGAACCTACAGTCAAATGGATATCCGGATAAAATCCTTCATTGGATTTATGTCCATTTGTAACTGGGCGACATGGATGTTTGCAAAGTCAGGATTTTTCTTCAAAGGTAACCTTAGCAGCAACATAATTAAAACGTAAATTCGTGTGTTACCCATGATCGTGTTCTATTATGTTTGAAAATTTTGAGACATAGATTGGTAGCTCCCCTGTATAGCAATTAAAGAATATTAAAGACCATATCTATATATTAAAAGTTAACTGTTTAGAGCAACAACTAAAACGAACAAGAAACTGCTAATTTTAAACAAAAAAGACGCCCAATTATTTACATACAAAAAAGATGAACAAACAGGTATAAGAGTTTAATTTTATAGCTTTTGTTATGTAGATTACGTATTTCATGTTTCTACGATTAATTTACGAAAGAAGATAAACTAACTGGAATAATCGTTAAATTTCAGCTTTCGCTATGCAGATGACGTCTTATTTTCAAAATACTGTAAATTCAGAAATTATTACGTTCATTTATTATTGCGACTCGGGGACCCCTTAAAAAAATGCGAGTTCTTAATTTTGCGATCGGCCGATGTATTGACAACGAATTATTACTCAGCAATTGTCAGTTTTTGTTAAATGATTGTCGTCTGTACATAATCTCTCTACACCAAACGGAATACACATTTCATTTTCATTTACCCGTGTTAGAGATTAGAAACACTTGTCATGAGTCTTTGTTAATTTTTGATTGTGTATATTGAGGTTCAGCATGGTTACTAAAATGTTTTTTATTTACATCAAAGAGAAATAAATTAGGTTGGGTAAATTAATTATCGCATTCGAATTAAATAGCCATGGTTGGGCTTTACAGATGTTTTATGTGTGCACGCTAGATTGAGAAAACAGAAAATTATTTAAAAGATTGGCGTGTTACTTAATGCTATTAATTTCTTTTAATTAAACATCAAATAAATTATTGCCAATTGACAGGGGTAAATAAAGATATAAATATGGTAGATATTTCTGTTAGAATCATTCAAGTTTTTAAAATGTCAATGTGGAAGGTTGTTACAAAAAAGCGCTCCACGGACGACATTGTCGCCAGATATCGGACCCTGACAAAGCTGTTAACAACGATGCCGCCGACAAAATAAAAGCACCAGATGCCTAAATTGTCGCTCCTATTCCCAATGACCAGTCAACGACTACAACAAAACGTGGCGTTTAGAGAAAAGCTAGTAACAATCATTTTACTCCAGAGGCCCGTGCAAATGTTATTTGTCGATGGATAAAAGAACGTAAAATTGCGAGGTTTAATTATTGCGATCACAGAACGATCTCATTATTCGCAATAATAAAAACATCGCAAAAATTTCTGAATTTACAGTAATTCATGTTTCGGTACAAGTTTGCATCGCATTTACCTACAGATAGATCTAATCTGGTGTTTTTGACTTTACACCGATTTTAACTAATAAGACGGGAATAACTACTTACGGGATATGTCTATCATTCGGAACACCTGATATTAACCTATGTTCTTAGACTTTGTAAACTTTTTATTTAGATTTGGTTCGTTTTATTACATCAAGGTATCTACTGTCAGATATATTGATATATTTTGGAAAATTATGTTTTGCCGTTTCATTTGTCCTAAAGTCAGGTTCGAATATCTGTCGTCTTTAAATATAAAGAAATACCCTTTATCCATCCATTATCCAAAAGTGTATATAATGGGTTTTAAATGTTTCATGTTAAAGTCTCATGGACTATCTACTATTACAAAACTATGATACTCAAGGAAAGTATGCTTATTGTGAATACAACCACATTCTTTCCTATACGATATCGACGTTTTAATTACAGCAGCACGTGTAGGTTATTGTTTATACAAAATTATAACTATTTGTATTCACGTTTTAGGTTTTGCAGACATCGTTGCTTGTTTTCATTGTGGTCTCACACACAAAAATTGGCAAAAAGATGACGATCCAATAAAAATGCACATGCAGCTAAATCCCGATTGTTATTATATTACGGAACTGAGAAATGAAGGGATATTGTCATGCGAAAACCTTAAGGATGAAACAGCAGACGTGAGTACTAACTTTGTTGTCTTTGACTTTTGTCACAGTTTCTGATTTATATTGGTATGTTGTAAAGTATGTTTTGAGAAAGAAATCAATGTGCAACAACTCTTTTTGTGTTTAATCTGTGACATTGTTATGTGGGGATGGAACCACACCACGGATTATCCGTCACAATAAAACTGCTAGTTAAATATATTATTAAAAATGGCCAATATTATTATTCATGGTTGGACCCACAAAATCGTGGATCGACCTCGTCACCTTGCTATGATTGTATAGTATACTGTTTTACAAGCACTGCATACAGTGCATATACTGCAAAGTACCCATGCAATAGAAACAACGGGTCAGGAATACAGGGCAATTCAACTTCTGTTTAATTTATACTTTCTTAAAAAAGTTTCTGGACCACTTTTCCTCACGTTATCCCTATGGGGAAATAGTTTAATCTCCCAGTGAGAGGTTAACATTATGACGTCATACAAGTGTTGCATAAAGTATTGTGATGTAACGGATATAGAAATTAAAAATGGTATCGATTCGTTTTTAATTGTAATTAATAGGTGTATTGTAATTAATTAAATATATTGCAGATTCAATTGTAGCCGTGAGTGTAGTCATTAAAATGTGTTATCTTTTTTTTTTGGGGGGGGGGGATTAATTCATTATCTTTGTAAAGGTGTTAATAACTTGTTGTTCAGCTAAAAACAATAAGTCATATTTTATATACAGTATTTTCTCCGTCATGAGAACAGCAGGGTCGGAGAGCCGTCCCAAACGTTCTTTACAATTTATGTACATTTAGTCTTTATCATTTATACATCTAGATGAACAAAAAAAAGAGAGTCATCTACCTCTCAGCAGTATCTTCAACCTCATGAAAGTGCCAACAGTATGCTATATTCCATGCAGGGGCGTAAACTGCAGAGACTTAAAAGTTAGCCTTTTTAGGATAGTCCACTCTCTTTTAGATAAGATAAATCGCGCGTAGATATCCAAGAGTTGAATTTTTTCGGCCAATTTAACCATTTCACGAAATATTGTTTGACGGATCGTGATATATTGAACTCAAATATTGCTCCAAGATGGCCATTTTTACACACTTTCAGTAAATGTTAAAAAATAGTACGATTCAGAGCTTTATATATCCTTGTCTTCCTCGTCCTCCTCCTCGTCTTCCTCGTTGTTATTTTCTTCGTCCTGTTCTTCTTCGTCATCGTATTCCTCGTTGTCAATGACTTCATCGAGGTAGCTTTCCAACCTATATTTCCTAACGGATATTGCTATGGCTTTTTCATAGTCCACCCCATCGGTTACTAATCCATCGATCGTTTTTATGACCTTGTTGTGTAATTTGCCGTTCTGTAACTGTAGCAGTTATTGAATAAGACTAGAATATTTGGAAATAAACTCGACCATAAGTTTGCGATAAGCCTTGCTCCTAGCCTCTTCTTCATCTAAGCCGTCAGACATATATTGATCGACTTTAGTTTCCCACTTGTTTTTGTTGGATTTTCTAGCTAAGGTTGCTATTTTTTCAAAAGCCGCATCTTCATCGTCTTCGATATCAAGTTTCAGTTTTTTCCTATTATTGGCATCGTTATCATCCTCGTATAATTTTCTTTTCAAATCATTTTCTGGGCACCATCTATTCATATGTCGGGCTAAGTCAGGCACGCTTTCAAACACTAACCCACAATCGTCACAGGAAGACATATTTTCGTGTTTATCTTGTAACGAAGTATCTGGTTGGTTCACGTCTTTATTTTTCTGGTGTTCTGAATCATCTGTCTGTTCACTTCGATGTCTGTCTGGCAAATGAGGCATATCTGACCTTCCCTCTTTTATATACTGTCCGCTGCCGATTTGGGTAGGTTTCGAATGTTCAAAAATGTTAGTTTTCAATCTTTCATCTTCTGGTGTGTTTTGCTTCAAATCTATAAATAGATAACCATGAGGTTGCTTTGTTCCTTCATTGTATTTCGTCATAAACTTCTTGGGATTATTTGGATATATCTGTCTGGCAAAAATTGTGGGACCAACCTGATCGCGTGGGTTTTTAAATAATACCATATACTGGCTATTGATGTTCATGGTCCTGCTTTCTTTTGATTTGTAAAATGCGTTCTGAACAAGACATGCCACGCTAAGATTCCTATGATGACGTCCCTCCACAAAGAGTTCACAAACATCCTGACTATTAGTAACATCCTTCATTAGATCGTCTTAGATTATTAAAGTAGGGAATTTTGTGTCTGTGAATGAATCTTCATTTAAGTCCTCCAGGATACCCTGAACAAATACTGTGTGTTTTACTGTCTGATTCATTTCGTTGAACAGGGGTTGCCATCTTTTGTAGCACCAAACGATACGTTCTGGAATAGGTTTTATCATAGACTTCGCATTTTCTAGAAGTTGTTTCATCCAAAACGTCTTCCCAGATCCACTCGTTCCCGCTAACATCATGGTGAAAGGATGTTTTAGAATCACTCCTCCTCCTCCTCCTCCTCCTCCTTGTGTTTCATGTTCAGTATATTCATGTTTATTTTTCAAGTGCCGCATTAAATTGTCTTTTCTAGAAAATGTCAAGCCACAATCACCACAAGTCGTAGACATCGTTGCGAGCTTTTATAAACACGTCTTCCTTCTTCTACTACTTGGCTAAAAATGAAAATGACCCGTTCAAATAATGTGGTTTATATTCTCCAGTGGCCGTATGCCAGGCTTGTGATACCGTCTTCGAGAATATACCTTTTATCGTCGAATGGTGACAGTCCTAGTTTGTTGATAGTTATGTTGAATAACTGGTGGTCATATGATCTGATCTGGGTCATTGCAGACATGTGAATGGTTCTGTCAAATAAGCAATCTTTGTAATGTTGGTGTCTGGTATGCTGTTTAATGACACTCTTCTTGATTCCTTTGGCTGTCTTCTTTTCGATCAACTTTTCATCTTCTTGATAGACAAGATAATACATTTTAGATTTTAGACCTATAAATTCTGTTGACAGTTATGTAAAGGGGATGACTTTGGTCGTACTCTGATGTATCGAACAGTTCTTTGTCTTGGAGCATGTCACTGTATATATCATCTGTATAGACGCTATAACATAGACTGTCCGTGTCCGTAAATAAAAGCTGTGCGTTTGAACCATACCTCTTCTTCATGTAGTTATAATGAAAATCATACATAAGCGTCTTCGACAGGTCAAATATGGTGAATCCTACGTAAATTGGTCTGTTTAGATACAATTTTTGCTTGAGTAAGTGAACGGCCACCAAATCCTTGTTAAATATTTTAAATGCATGAAATGATGGCTTGTTGGTTAATTTCCTTGCTCTTTGTTGTTGACTAGTTGAACGTCGATTCGTTTTCTAAGGTTTTCCATTGTCTTGCCAAACACGGCGTTATTCATTAGCTTAAAAAAGTCTTTGTCGAATTCGTTTTTGGCAAGCTTTCTCTTCTCTGTGTTAAAGTCAATATACCTTTTCAACCATGGTTCCTGTCTGAAAGTCATTACCCGATAAACTTTTGTCAACTTTAGGCCTAAAATCAAATATAGCTTTAATTTTCTGTAATGGACAACATACTTTTTTTAGGTCTTAGATTAGGTATAAGTTTTTCTGTTGAAGTTCCGTTCAGACCAAGATCTTCTAAAAGAGTTTTGGCATAGGGTGACAACATGTTTTCCGTGACTTCTGGTGCTAAAGGATATTCGTTATGAAGATCGTGAAGTTCATGTGGGCATTCCAGGTCTACCTCTAATATGTATCCATCGCTGTTATCATCTGACATCGAGTTTGCATCGAAGTTATCTATTTCTTCTTTATCAAGCCATCTAAACCCATCTACAGTAAGGCTTTGTGAAATCGCCCATCCGTATAAATTGTTAGCGTCTAAATACATGGCTACTTGGTTGACCTGGATCAAAATCTGAGACGTGTTTGTTGTTAGCTTTAGCATGGCGATGTGATATCATAGATATTCCACCTTTTAATCCTTTTTCAATAAAAAGTTGCATGTCTATGTCGGTCAGCAATTCCAGTCGTACACCAGTCATTTTCAACGCAGCCTGCCACGCCAACCCGGGAGAGGTGTAAAAGTGAGCTGCATCTAATCCATAGTAGTTTAGACAAATATCTCTGAAGTTCTCATATACGTCAGCTAGAGAGAGAACGTCTGTAAGGACGTAGAGGTCATGGTACTGTCCGAGGTCATTTAGATTAAATTCTCTCCATACTTCCTGCGCATGTGTATAATCCTCTTCTGTAATGTCTTTCCCTGACAATGAACTGTGAAAGGTTCGATTGGTGGTAGCTTATTTTTTGAAAATTTTGATTCAGTGTCGAAATACTCGTATGGGTAGATTTGTTTTCTCAAAAGAAGCTGAATGTCATGCTCTGAAAAGTAATCTGTTATATGGTGAAATTTTTCGGAACCATTCTTCTCCAAATTTTGTACTAATTTTTCTAAAGATGATGGCATGAACTGAAAAGAGTCTATGAAATCCATACATCCTAATGAAAATGAAATGTATTTCTCCATGTTGTTCGGTATACATTTTAGTTGCTTGTTGACTTTTCCTATAGCTTGCATGATCAGATGACTGTCATAACCCCTCAGGTTGTGGAATATAACAGGAATGCGTCCCGTAAACTTGAAATTGATATTGCAGTCTCTATGTGCTGCACCTCTAAACTTCCCTGTCACGTGCCAATGGTCTCTTACTCGATCATAATCTAATGGTTTTCTGCAGATATGACAATGAGTAGCCTTTATGAATGATTGCCAATCACTACCTGTCATAACCATAGGCTCGCAATGTTTAAGTTTCACTTCTATCTCTTCCTGTTCGCTGACCATACATTCCACAAATTTGTCAGCAGCATCCGAGCCCCGATAGACAACAGGTTTCATGGAAGTTGCCGGTGTCAGACCAACGACTTTATATGCAAAGCCACATGGTACGTGCTTGGTAGTCTTTCTTGTCGATGATTTAGATGGATCTCTCTCACAACCTTGAATGGGCACCTGAAGACTTTCAAAATCGGCATAGATGCCATAGGGTACTTTCAACTGTTTTCTCACGTCTTTGTAGAATAACCATTTATCCTCTTCCTTTGGCATTTCAATTTTTTGTGTTCCATTTGTTTGACATAATGGTTTATGGTCTTCGAGAAGTCGTTGCTTGGTAAATCCATGAAGACAATAAGGACAATGAAAATGTTTGTCTCGGTGACTATGTTGATCACTAAGCAATCTGTCTAAGTCTTTGATCCAACAATAGTGTGATTTCTTTTTTTCCGATATCAACAGGAGATTGACATGCTTTTCACAGCGATTCTTTGTTATGTGTACTGGGAAGACTTCGTTCTTTTCATATCCGAATACGTTGACGGAAATATCGTTTTGCTTTTCAAATTTTGGTATGTCCTCCATTTTCACAGGAAAAGAGATGTTTGTGAATTTTATATCAGTTTGAAATTTTTTACTCGCTTACTCTATCTGAAAGATGTTTACTATGACGCAAAGCAGCAAGAACAGACCACATGAAGCATTATCCTTGTTTTTCACGTTGATTATCGCATGCTTTGACCTTAATTTGATTGTGGCAGAGGGATAAAGCTAGATCCACGCAGTGGTCTATAACGTACCATGTGTATGGTTAAATCGATAACTTTGTCCACTGTCCAATTGCTACCTTGTCGTTGATACTCGATGAAGGAGTTGTACGTCTTTTTAATGGATTCTTTCATGCCTTCGTCGATATCTTAAGCTTTTAAACTTGTCTGGCATTTACCGCGAAAATGTGGCTCTGCTGATTCTGTTTTATCTCCGTTTCTTTTAGTCATTTTCACTTTCACAGACAGATACCACTTGATTCCGCCTCGTTCTTTTATGGCTTGTTTAATGACATCTTTAACGTCGTCATATTTGCTTCTCAAAAACGTCATTTGGTCGATGTTTGCAATACCTTCGGCCGTAATAGTATGCGTGGTCACTTTTCCTCCAAGAGCTCGATCGTTGCACGTTTCAACGGGTTGTTGTTCAGTGGGTCATTATCTTGTGTTACCTTAGACTGTCGAACGGTACCTTGGTGTTTAACAATATAGGATTGTTGACGAACTTTGTAACTTTCTTTATTACTCCCACCACTAATCTGGGTGTGTGCTTTAAAATGACGTTGATGATTATCTCTCCTTCCGAATGTTGTTTTGCAGATAGTACAGTTCCACTTTGCATCACTATGTGCAGTTTTCATGTGACGCCTTAAGCCTGCTCTTTGCGCAAAAGATTTGCCACATGTATTACAAAGTGAGATGATGTTGATAGTTTGGCTTTCTTACACGAAGATTCCATGGTTTCACTTTAATATCTGTGAAGAAAATGAGTTGTACTATGAGCAACGCAGTATATATGGCATGGTATCACGTGACATAAAAACAACCAATCACCATTCATACCTGGAGAGCTTATCGCCGCCGGTACTCGCCCACGGGTCGGGAAAATAGCTCTCGAATCTACCGACCGTACTGGTTCCCAGCATTGATACAAATATGAATAACATATTGATTGATATTCAAGAACGTTTGATTAAGGCCTTAGCTAAAGTAGCCACCGCCCATCGACATTTCCATCACTGGAAACGGAGTTGCCCTCGAAATCTCCATTGTAAGCTACGTGGTATTGCCCTAAGTCAGTACACCTTGCCAGTGCTCGAGTCTACTTCAAATATTCTAGAACTTTATGAAAATATACATTTATACTGCAATAAGATTTAAAGATACACTCATACACATAAATACACCCCCTTTCAATACCATGTTGTAACTACCCACATCTAATAAAAATTAAATACATATTATCAACTATGTAATTAGCAATAACGTTTGAATAAGTGTCAATGAAGCGCCCTTATTTAAGCTCGGTCAGTAAGCTTAAATCTATTGTGGAGACATAGCGGACATCGAGCTGACAAACGCCCTCGTCTTCCACAATGGAGCAACTCTTCAAGACAGAAACTTAAACGCTTCGGGGAAGCTACCAGTTGACGTCCATATGAGACATTATTCCCCCTTAATCTCATATAGTCGAGAGAGTCACGCAGTCGGTCCCAGTAGCCGATGCTAATGTATATTTTTATAATTTAGTTTAAAATATTTCACATTCATTACAAATATGATGTTAACATAATTTTTAGGAATACTTCACTACAATTCCAACTGGCTTGCTTTATTACAGCTAAATGTCTAATTCGTCCTCTCAGTTTGACTGTCGATTCATAATTAAAATTCCTCTCGATTTTCTCGCTTATATAGGTGCCGCGAGCTATACCATACAACAGAAGATGTCAGGACAATACCATGATTAAAATATATAGAAATTTGGAATAACAATACTCCAAAGATCTATTTGTTATTAATTTTATATTTAACTAGACATATCTGATGAATAAATTTATGATATATGATATTTACAAATAATCTGTAATTCGTTTATGCTTCTCATCCATTTCGCTTAGACTCGTCTATTTAAAGTGTCAGTTTTGAAATGTCGCCATTTTGAACGGATGTGTTTTTATCGCTCCGATTAAAGTCTATATCGTTGACAATGCATCGGGTAAAACACTAATATTATCTACTTATTGTGTTGATTTTTTATATTATCTTGTAGATATATCATCATAAGTTACGACTTTATTGTAAATCTATTGGATTTATTGCATAAACAACGGTAGGAAAAAGGGGGATTGGTACAAGGAATCGTCATACTATATTATTGCATTATTTTATTTTAAAGTCACTTTTGAGATAATGTCTACAATTTAAAATTTTGTTTAATATTAATTTGTTTTTTTATTTTTATGCCCCCGCGACGACATGTCGGGGGGGGGCATTAAGTTTTATTGATGTCCGTACGTCCGTCCGTCTGTCTGTCTGTCCGTCTGTCTGTCCGTCCGTCCGTACGAATTTCCGTCAAGCTTTTCTTAGAAACCGTACATCAGAACAATTTGAAATTTGGCAGGGTGGTTCAATATCACATGTTGCAAGTCCTAAGCGACTTTTAGACCTGCCAGACAATTACTTCATGTTTGGGACTGGGCCGATATGAAAATGTGTTAACATGAGTATGAAAATTTCCGTCAAGCTTTTCTCAGAAACCGTACATTACAACAATTTGAAATTTGGCAGGGTAGTTCAGTATCACAAGTTGTACGTCCTAAGCGACTTTCAGACCTGTTGGACAACTACTTCCTGTTTGGGACTTACTTTAGCGGGGGCATCCGTGTCCCATGGACACATTCTTCAATTTTTTTTATCAAAGTTGCCAATTCTTCGATATTTATAATTTTCAATCATTTTTGATGATCTGGATTGAACCGGTTATACACACTTGTCATAACACGTTAATGTCAGTGAACTAAAGATTTAATGTTTATAAATAGACGATACATGATTGTTTTTACATACAGGGGGATATAGGACAGCGAATTCGTCATTCTGTCAATACATACATTATTTTATCCTTAAAAGCCAATTCTTGAAAAAATGTCTACAATTTTATTATTAATTTTTGTTTATCTTTTACATTATTTACTTAAATCCTAATTTTCAAACATGACGTCGATAATCTATATTAAAATGAGTCATACACACAAGTCACAACACGCTAAGGTCAGTGAACTACAGATTTAAATGTTTATAAATAGCAGACGAATTTTTACATTGACAAAATAGCATTTGTTATGACTTGTGAAATATGGAGATCTGTTATGAAAAAGGGGATAACGCATTTTAATTACTACACTCACAATGAAGAATCTGCAATATATTTAATTAATTACAATACACCTATTAATTACAATTAAAAACGAATCGATACCATTTTTAATTTCTATATCCGTTACATCACAATACTTTATGCAACACTTCTATGACGTCATAATGTTAACCTCTCACTGGGAGGTTAAACTATTTCCTGATAGGAATAACGTGAGGAAAAATGGCCCAGAAACCCCAGTTTTACAACTACTGTAATTGATAAAAATATGGTATGTTGAATTTTGATTTGTTGCAATTGAGTTTATTACTTAAAACACGTGTTTTAACTACCTGTTGAAGTTTTTATATAAAAATATATGCTCAAATGTCAACATCATTGAGGAAGTATTTGTAGTTTCTATTGTCCTTAATTCTGTTCATTGGAGTATAAAAATGTTGAATATTTATTGAAAAACATGTCATATATCATGGGGTAAACGGAAATAAACATGTAAATTTTACTTTTAGGACATTGAAATGAAAGGTAAGACCATTATTATAACATAAGATATATAAATATTATTGTGATAGTTATGTCTGTTTTGTGCTTTATGCTGTTGTACTATTAGTTGAGTTTTCCAAACGTCGTTCATATGTATTATTAACAACCAATGATACGTTAGACACATTATTAATAGTTATATGATAAAGATGATAAAGGTAATAACACAATACTGAATGCCGATGAAACTTTCAAAAAAGACAATACACAAATCAAATTCTGAGAATCCAGCAAAGCTTAGAACCATTAGCCAAACCAAAAATATAGTTACTACAGCAATGGTCCTGACTTAGTATAGCCATTTCAAAAGAATTGTTGGGTTAAACCACGTTTTATGGCATGCCAAACCTCCCGCTTCCGTTACAGTAGTATGTGAGTTGGTTTCTTGATTTTCATTTGTTTAAAAATATAAACTTAGTTATGATGCTGCAATTGTTACACATCCGTGTTAAAGTTAATTTAGTTTACAAATCTGGTGTTCATATATATACTTTAATAAAGACTTGAGGCATTTTTCCTCAAGAAATATAATTGAATAAAGACTAACAGTGGACTATTAAAAACAACTGTTTTAACCTACGTATACAATATGCATGTACAACAATTATCAAAAAATTGTTATAAATATTTTGTAGAAGTTACTAACGCAACAAGCGAATTAGCGATATCATCAGACACTAAACTGCTTTGTAAGGTGTGCTTATTAAAGAAAGTAGAAGTTACAGTACGGCCATGTGGACATTTCGCTATGTGCGAGTCTTGTTGTCAACAAATAAGGAACTATAACAAACCGTGTCCAATTTGCAGATGTCCCATTGAAGCTGTTATCAAAACAAAACTTGTTTAGTAACAACTATATCTGTGATGTGCTGTACAAGTCCAATGTTGCTCTATTTACACATATTTCAATGCTTTTAATAAGTATCCTTTACTGTAAATTTATTTAAATTTTAACAATTCAATCTTCTAATTTTTATCATCCAACTGAAGTGAACAGTTGTTTGTATTTTATACATATAATTTCCCATACAAAATAATTTTTTTTAAATTTTAAAAGTGTTTTAGACATTTAGTGGTATTTGATTTAGATTGACGTTAAACATCCCTCAAGCAATATTTCAGCTACAGAAACATTACAAACGCCACAGTAGGACAAAACATAACACTGCATGGGACGTGCAAGCCATCTCTCAAACACACATAAACAAAGATTTGATTATTCTTGACATGTACACTTGTTAGCGTGTATTTTACCGTGCAAGTAGAAGAATGTGTACTGTTTCTATAGCCATTTAGGTTAAGGCATGCAGCAGGAGTGTATATACATGTATAAATTTTTTTATTTCTTCGTTACGGCTTTCGAGTTTGCCAATTTAGCAAGTAGGTTTGTTCTCCTTGACAATTGTAAGAAAAACATCATTTATTTACCAGACATTTTAGTAATGATCGATACATTTTGTATAGAAAGAACAAGGACAAGTACTCTATGTTTCGAATACTTGTGATTGTAGTGTAGTTTTCAAAATAATCTTTTCTTTCCGTTAATCTATATATAAGTTTGAAATACACATAACAAGGTTGACCAATATTCCAGCATTTGATTCATCATTAACATGGTATTTCTTTAACTATTTCCTATACTAACAACAAGAGAAATGTACACATGTATAGTATATAGAAGCAAAAAGAACACGGGACAAATCTATATTGATATATCTCTTAGTTTTCAGTTTGAATATGGTTTTGTATATAACATTATTTGCTGGTAAACCAACTAATTTCTTTAATGAGTTTCTTATAAAATTTTAATAACGATTTACATATATTAGTATTTTTATTTTATTAGATTGTATATATCAGGTGTTGTACAGTTGTATATAGGGGGACCATTATTTGTTCTAATTTTTCATTATAAAGCACTAAAATGAATTCAATCAACTATTAACGTAAAACAATACAAAAAAATCACATCCCAATGTCAGCTTGTTTTAGTTTAAACATATTTTATTCAAAAAATTGAAATGGATTGGATAGCAGACATAGCCTATATAAATCGTCTCTATTGTTTTACAAAATATTCCATTGTAATGTCGATCATATTCTAAATTTCCACCACAGGAATTATTTTTCTGCTATTGTTTTAATATCTAAAAATTGAAAAGCCAATGAAATGTAATTTTAGTAAGGATAATCATGCCAGACAGATCCTGTTAATATTTCAGTTATGGTTTAGTGTGGATTAGTTTCCAAGATGGCCGCCACAAACAACTCTTGATCTCATTTGAACAAAAATAATAAATCCAACAATTGTACATTATAACGGGCGGCATTGATATTACAGGAGTTATAAGAGTATAGTTAATATGTCTAATAAAGTAAGACAATAACAATTTCATTTCCTGAAACTATGCACGCTATTTCATTAACAATTTAAATTTTGTGTAAAAAGCATTAACTTATATCTATTAACAGGTCAGGGATCAAGAGGTTAATTTGTTGAATAATGCTTGTAAAAATGTTCTGAATAATTTCTGTTATATTTAAATTTGGTTAACTCTGTGAAATATTGTAATATTATTATTTTGTTGTAATGTTTATTTTTTAAGAAATGCTTAAACACAGTTTTGACGAGATCAATCTCATTAATGTTGAATCTGTAACTACTTGCTTCCCCCGTTTTGTATTGTCGCCGAGCAAACGATTGTTCAAAATTTTTTAAAAGTAATCCATATTTAAGGTTTATAACGGTCTTCGTTTAGAAAAACCAAAACAATATCTCAACTCCTGACCACTATTGTAACAACAATAAAAACGAGACATCAAAAATACAGTGACACTTTCTACTTCAGGAATGGCATACATGAAATGTGGATATTAAAAAACTCATAAGACCTGGTAGCCATCCTTAGGTCTGGATCTCTTTCCCAATGTAACAGCAAATAAAATTAGATTTTTCGGCACTTTCGCCGCATATCCGGCTTGAAACCAGGCTTTAAAATCCTTTCAACGTTGCTTTTTTAAGAATAACTAAAAGAGACGATATAAATACATGGTAATTAGCCATGACAGAATTACTTCGTCATCAATAACCATAAATCTAACAATAAATATACTGAAGACCAAATATGTCCAATGTTATATTTTTTTATCGACAACATATTCGTCATGTTTGAAGGACGCGTTTTCAACAGACTTGGTATTCCAAAGGGTACTAATTGTGCCCCTCTCCTCGCCGATCTGTTTTTGTACTCTTATGAGGCTTAGTTCCTAAAAGACCTTCTAAAGAAGAAAGAAAAGACATTGGCCAAGACCTTTAATTTCACATTCCGCTATATTGATTTGTCTCTCAGCAATGCCTAATTTGGTGACTATCTGCATTCCATTTACCCTAGCGAGCTTGAAATTAAAGACACCACAAATACGCTAAGTTTGGCCTCTTACGTAGACTTACTTCTTGAAATAGAATCAGGAAAACTACAAACTATACTCCTCGACAAACGTGATGACTTCAACTTTCCAATTGTCAACTTCCCGTTCCCTACAGCAACATTCCAGCAGCTCCTGCGTATGGTGTGTACATTTCACAACTTATACGTTATTCTAGATCCTGCGATTGGTATTCCGATTTTTTAGACTGATCACTGCTGTTGACTACTAAACTACTCAAACAATGTTTGTTGTACCGAGGTTGATGTTATCTCTCCTGAAATCCTATGGTCTTCACTATGACTTAATTGATCAATTGATCGTTATGGAAAATCAATCTCTAAAATACGATCGGACATTTTCCCTGAGTCATAGATAGTGTTTCCTATTCCTGGATTCGACTTCTTCCTAGATGTGACATTGAGTAACTCAATCTAATTAAAATTATATCTTCACTTGGCTCCCCCTTTTTGCTTTTGTTGCTATTCACGGCAACAATAGCAAAAAGGGGGTGCCAATTGAAGATATAATTTTAATTAGATTGTGAGTAACTTGACGGTTGTCTAATAAGAAGCAGGAACTGCTTACTCGTCCAGAGCACCTTAGTGCACCCATGGTTTAAATTGGGTTAATGTAACCGTCTGTTTTGTGTTTTTGGTTTTTGTGTTGGGTTGTGTGTGTTTGTTTTTATCTGGATTTATAACTGTCCCTTGACTTTTGTTGTTCGTTTGGTTTTCTTTGGTATTTTTCATAGTATCATCCAAATTAAAACTCTAAACATGTGTGCAATTTTATTTTAGAAATTAAACGGAAGTGCGGGAAAAATCCGATTCATTAGCGCGTTTAAAGAACGCCGATACCTCTTAGTAAGTTTGCTTATAAATTCTACTGTGAGCGTATTTTTGTAATAACATATAAGCAGGAATTGCATCCTCTCGTTAATCTGTCACGGTTACCAGAGTATGACCTGCTTGAACGGGACTTCATATCTTCCATGCGGCGATAATAGAAAAGTTGGGAAACTAGTACAAGATTGCTTGTTTTAGTAATATTGGACCTTTGATTTTATATTATTTTGAAGAAGCACTTTATTGTTTATCAAGATTTATAGTTTTCTTTATAATAAAAAAGGCAGCTAACCCAGTCATATGCTTAATGCTCACAAATGCACAATTTTTCAACAGATAATATACAAAAGGGATCTGCCAGTTCAGAAGTTTTGAATAACCAAATCTGTAGGTATATTGTATACATTCTTCTTCCAAGTGGACATGTTTCCATCAAGTAATAACGTATATTCTGCCTTATTAGTGACAAAACCGGCAGCGGTCCATCGAACAAGTCAAAAAGAAGCCTAGTGTCACGTAAACAGCAAGGCTTCAGCTGGTTGTCTTCTACTGACCAAAGGAAAATGAATTAAATGGACTAAAATCTTTCTTAAATAGGCGCAACAAAGGCTTAAAGTTGCGTTTCTCAATTTTTCTATTGACCAACTACACTCGGACATAATGCAGGATTCCGTCATAAAATTGATTTCAGACAATCTTCAAACAGCGTAAGAAATCGACTGGTGGTACTTAAATTTATCCTGTAATACAAATGGGGAAAAATGAGGAAACTAATACATATTTTTTCTTTTTCCTCTTTTTTAGAATAACCTCACTTACATTATCTCGCCAGCAACATTTTAGACATATATACGAGTTTCCGGCGGCTGAGGAATTTCGACATTTTGCAATTTTAATCGCCCTGTTAAAAGTTTCTCAATTGGGTCATTTCCTCAACGTAGTATGACATGATTTGCTATACAAGTTATTAATGAATTGTACATTTCATTCTAGTAGGTGGCATCTGACCTTCACCCCAATTTCATGCTCCAGTGACTACATTAACGTCTGTACCTCAGTATAGCAGGACAATTATTGCTATTTTGGAATCAATTAATTTAAGAACCTATTAAGGCAGCAAGTTGTAAGTCTACGATTAGTCCTAAGTTTAAGTTTTTACCAATCAAAGTAGCTTAAATTACACTTAGGACCACACTTACAAATAAACTCCGATTTTTTGTGATATCTTACCCTGGAAAACGTTCATTTAGTTTACGGATATCCATTTCCCCTTTTATATCTTACCCCGTTTCATGTTTTCCTGAGATGTTTTGCAAGACCAGGTTTACTCATCTACCATATATCTTGTGATAAAATCTTACAGGCAGTAGTTTCAAATTTATATCGTTCACGGCCACTTGGTTTCATCATAATATCTCTCTCTCTCTCTCTCTCTCTCTCTCTCTCTCTCTCTCTCTCTCTCTCTCTCTCTCTCTCTCTCTCTCTCTCTCTCTCTCTCTCTCTCTCTCTCTCTCTCTCTCTCTCTCTCTCTCTCTCTCTCTCTCTCTCTCTCTCTGGGAAATAGATATTGATCTATTAGTTGTCGCTAGAAAAATCCATCTGTTAGGTTGCTCTGATTTGGGTTATGCCATTCAATTCCTGAACAATTTCTTTAATGAACGGTTTATTCAAATACATCTTAAAACTTCTTGGGATTTTTGAATGAGTCTGACAGCTTCAATTTGAAGCCGTTGTTGTACATGTAATTTCATTATACATTTCCGGTTGTTAGATGTTCTTTAATTTTAATCTTAGCTTCTGGTCTCAAAGGAGTAACCTTAATGCTTTTTATCTATCTATCCGTTTTGTGGCATAAAGGCGTTCAGTGACATTTTTGCCTTTATATGCTTTTTTGTCAAAATATTCTTCGTCATAATGTATATACTTAAATTATTATATACATTCAGTGGTTCGCATCATGTTTGTACTTAAAACATTTTAAAACAAATGTTTTAGTGACGGACATAAAGGCTCATACAGATTGTTTGTTCCTATAAAAGGGGATATCCTTTCTTACGTACTCTCAAAATAGATATACAAGATTTTCCTGTTGACATTAGATAAGGACTATCAAGAGATCAGGTTAAATAAGAATTAATAAACTCCTTCAGTTCTGCCTCCTCGACATCCTTACAAGTCATGGTTTCATTGTCCACATGTATGCACGCCACTTGTGTAAACAGAAACCCTGACTTGTGAGGATGCCTCCTCGATAGAAATTGTATCTAAAAAATTTTCATTTATTTTAGAACTTTTATTTATATATCATAAATATTTCCATTTTCGGCCTATAAAATCGCTTGATTAGCCTTATCAAGAAATCAAGTGAACTTCTAAATTTGATCAATAAATATCCTAATATTGCCTCCTTGACAGACATTTATCTTTCAAATATTTGGACGTCAGATGATACTTTATTTTGTCATTAAATCCCTCCATGCCACACAATACCTATGATCTCTTGTGGCTTTAGTGACAGCAAAAATGTACCCTTAACTAGTTCGTTGACTTGTTTTAAGATATTCAGCGGTACGCCATATTGTGTCATCTGAGTTAATGGTTGTATCGCATTATATTTTTTCTTAACGTAAGATTTAGAATCAAAAGTTAAATTTTAAAATCAAAACCAAAATCGAATGCAACTCCCTTCGCTTCTCTTTCTTTAGTAGTCTGCTTTGAATGTATTTCTGCCAGATATCAATCTAATTAAAATTAAATCATTCAGTTGCTCCACTTTTTTGTTATTGTCGATATTTGCATTAATTTCTGGACAAAATTATATTGTGTGTAGCTAGCTTTAGTATTCCTTTGTTAAATATACATGTGTGGCGTACTTGATGTCTGATAGTGTCAATTTTTTTCAATACTGATTAATAATAACAACTAAAACTTAGAAGTTGGGTCAACTTTGCGATGACTTTCCAATAGGAAGACTATCTGCATATTCGTCATGACAGACAGACTTTGACTCTGTAGATACACAATTACAGATCAGCATACCAGTCGACCAGGGCAGACCGGTTAATATATCGTATATGCGGTTTTTTAATAAAAACGAAACAGGAGATGAAAAGGGGTGTTTTCTTCTAGGCTGATATTAGTGTATTGTGTTCGCAATATTCTCGATACCTCTGTGCAACGATTATTCAGAATAATGATTATAAACGAATTAAAAATTGAGTGTGTTATGACAAACTATACAGCTAGATGTTTTTTGTTCAGTAGACCTTGTCCTTAACCATGCTCAAGTAAAACTTTCTTGCTGTTATCCTTATTGTCGATTCGAATCCATAATTTTAAATCATTCTCAAATATCGGACTGTAGAGGTAATACCGATGATAACATTAAATATTGAGATTCGATTTTAGAAAATGGTATTCGTTTACCTTGAAAAGAAACCTATACAACATGGGAAAATAAAAAGATTCAATTTTAGGAAATGGAATTCGTTTACCTTGAAAAGAAACCAATACAACATGGGAAAATAAAAAAATGCAATGGTTTTTTACCATTTGCTATGACATTTTACTGCAACTTTGAAACATAGTACTAAGAAAAAAGAAAACTTTACGAATATCAAAGTCAAACCAGTTTCTCTATGTTAACTAAAACAAAACATGTAGAACTTCATAGCATTTCTTGGCTGTTTTAATCTTCTAATTTTCAGTTTGTCAATGTCTGCTTAATGAAAATTTAAGACAAGAGGTATTTGTAATTGTTATTAAAAGAGCACATTTGTAAATAAGATCAACAATAAACGAACAATACAGCCTCGGTTTCGTTTTATTCACCGTTTTGTAAATCCCCTTTCCCAAAAATAGATTTTTTTACGGCACACTTGCAAGGTAAGGTTTTCTAATCTAATACATGTAATAAAAGTTGTTAGAATATCGTCGAAACTTCTTTTTTTTAATTTCTTTTCGTGACATAATCTTACTTATTTTTGTAACAAAAATACAATTTAAAAGAGAATAAAACTTGAACCAAACAAAATTGAGACAACAAGTAACAAGTTGTTATCGTTGCTTATTACTTGTATAGTGGCAATCTATAATAAAAAAATAAATTGCTATGCTCAACATGTCCCAATTTGTTATTCGTTATATGAATTCTTCTGAAAAATACTTATTATATGAATCCTTAAACAAACAAAAGTTATAGTTATTCAGACGTGTACCAAATGACTTCGAGAAAAAAAATTACAAATTATTACGAAGCTACCGAACTAGGCTACTCCATAGGGGAAGAACTCAATATAACTGTATTTCTTTTTTATGAGTGATCACTCAAAATGATATATTTGTTAATTCCTTTTTATCCGTTCTAACACCGTCAATTCACTGGCAGCGCTCCAGACCACTTGGCTATATCTGCTGTATAAACTCTAGGTGAATCTTGAGATAGTACCTGTGTAATATCGTGTGACGATTGTATATTTCTAGCCAATACGTATCAATCTGACAGACGCCTAAGTATTGTGACCACCATATAATAGAATCATTCGACAGGCGCGTATTTATCATGTTTATAGCTGTTGTTTTCTTATACCGATGTATATGCAAAAAAATAAGCAATTATTCTGATTCTCTTTGCGAATTTTCAACATTCACCTTATTAATAAGTCTGTCAAAAACACTGCAAGTGTTAGTTTTTTCGGTCAAAAACATAAGATTTACTTGTCTAGTTACGTCCCTGTCAGAAACTTTACAGGTTAAAAAATGATATACCGAATATAAAACTATACATTAAGCTCAACACGCAAGGAATATATATATTACTGTCAAACTTTTATATATACCATAACATACATGAAATAATGTATAATAGAAAAACCATTAAACAAAAGAGTGGACAATTAAAACAAACACAACACATAAACTAATTGGAGTTACACGAACCCTATTAAAATCCGGGTGCTAGTCCAGGTGATCCACAATGCATCTTAAAAATATTGAATTTGCTAAAAAAAAGACAACAAACACGAAAACACGAATATTAAGTCAGTAAAGGAAAAAATTAAGGAAATATTATAATTAGGTAAATGATAATGTGGTAAAAGTATTAAAATACTTATTACGATTTACCTTTAACAAGCATGTCAACGATCTATAATACAGGCCAGTACTTATCAAAAAATAAAACATTCACAGTTTAATATAAAGGTAGACAAAATTCTAAGGACTTCAACATGATAGAAATTCAGGAAGGCGATTTAATCTTGGTGAAACGATCAATTTTTCTAGAATGGCACAGGCAAGAAATTTCGTTTAGGACAATTTTTCTAATTTCATTTCAATGTTTTGGTCGCGTTTTGCAAAATTACACAGTTTAGGAAGTGCTTCTTGTTGTACGTTAAAATTTAATATAAATTTTAATTTTGGACATTTTAACGTAGAATTTATTTTAAATATTTTTAATCATATGCAATAAATGCACATACATTTTTTTATTGATTATATACTATTATTCATTTATGACATTGATAAATTTTAATATGAACAAATGCTTTATTGAATGAATAATAATGGAACAACATTTATATCACCTTCGCTATCCAAGGGTTACAATCCCGATACTCTTTGGATCGTAACCCTCGCTTAGCGAAGATGCATTTATATAACTAACTAAAGATAATTGGAAATTTATTTTACAATGTTTCACGTTGCTTGTACTTTCACTTGCTATCATCCTGGGGCCGTGTCACCGAACATGTCTTTGTGCTAACGCATGTACTAAAACCATCTAGTGACAAATCTGTGTCCTAAGTCGTGTCACAGACGATGTCGCAATTTACTTGATTTAGGACATGTACTAATTTTTATCCTAACTTTAGTAGATGTCCTTAGATGGTATTAGGATTTGTAAAAATGTTAAATTATTTGTTTAAATTTTTACGTTTTCAGGTTGTATATATTTAATATTTTTAATACAATATTATAACGGATACTAATTGGACCGACTTGTGCTTTTATAACAAAGTTTGAATCTTCTTTTCTTACTTATTATAATTAATTGTGTAACTTGTTAAATGCGTCAGTCTTATTTTTACATAAATACTCAAAGTCCCTTAATACAAATTGAAATAACGATCATCCTAAGACACTCTTAGGACACCTACTTCACTGCCCTAAAGTTAGGATTAAAATTAGGAGACGTCCTATATAGCGATATTTTCATTGACACGACTTATGACAAAGATTTGTACATATCTTAGTCCTAAGACATATTCGATGACACGGCCGCAGGATAATTGATTTTTAGTTCACTATTATCAGCTTAACTTCAAGATATTTTACATAAGTAAACAACACATTCATATTATATTAAACATAACTGGCATATAGGTAAATCATGAATCAAGACAAGGATGGTATGCAAAAGCGTACTGTTAATTTAATTATTCCAGAGAGAATATTGGAAAGACGTCAAATGTCATTGAAACCAAAACATTTATTAAAATGTTGTGTTCTGAAGACAACCATATGCTTGTCAATAGTTTCACAGAAGAGCATATAAGACCAACCATACACAACCCGTATGAGGATATTGTTGAAGCAGAAAAATTTACTGGATTTAGTCACGAACCAAAATCTCATCTTGTTTGCAGTGGCGCATCTTTGACCGGTTCTTATGTCGAATCAGCACACAATAGCGCAACAGAATTCAATCGACAAATCGATGAAAACAGTAGTTCTTTCGAAAAAATTGAGCACATTGTCAATTTTAAAGAAACAGCACAACAGCAACACGAAAGAAAGAGGAAACATCACTTCACACAAAAAATACCAAATCAATCTTCAACATGGAATCAATCACCAAAGTCCAGAGCTTACATCAACTTAGACATAAGAATCAATTCTTATGTTGGATTTAAATCGGCATGTAAATGGCCTACATTCATGTTTGCAAAGTCTGGTTTTTTTTACAAAGGTAATCCTTAATGACAATTGTAAATATATTTTTTAAATGTCCTTTTGTACCTTTCAATTATTTGTTGGTTTAGAACAAATGAATCTTTTAACATTAGAATTGAAGTTAACAGCCACCGCATCATGCATGGTGAATTCTAATTCAAATGAATATTTCCAAAGAAAAATATTTTATATTTTATACACAGTTTAAAGTGAAAGAGAACCCGTGAATAGTGAAGACAGAGATATAATGACCCTCCTTTTGTGCACATTTTGTAAGAATCGACAGATTTCTGTCCGTCATTTGGCCCGGTTCCTTCCAAAAGATTTAAAACAAATATATATTGTTCCTAAAAATTAAATTCATACATTTCCTAGAATTCCTTATTACTTCTGTTATATTCACTTTTAACATGAATATTGTCATTATTATGTCTACGAATTTAGCTGTTAGCAGACTTGGAATAGGTTTTAGAGGCCACAGAGTCATGATGGGGTTCTGGAGGACAAAGTCCCTCTGAAGCCCATGAGATTTAAAGATATTATAACAAAATTATCAAAAACATTTTTACTCAGTTTGACATAAAGTTTTACAGGTTTTGGTCAAAGTTTAGGGGAGCTCGCACCGGGTTCGACCCAATGGAACCGCCACTGGCTTTGAATTATTACCTTTTTCATGTTGGTTTATTTTTCTTTTAAGAACATAGAGTATAAGAAAAATAAATAATCTGACTTTGTAACTACTATATATTTGTAACTGAGCACACAAAAGTGTTCACAACTGAAAAATATATAGAATTAATGTAATTTAATTCTAAATTGTTGTACGATTAGTCTGTGGTCAAGAAACAAATGCATTTTGTAATTATTTTAGGGTTTGGTGACATTGTTATGTGTTACCATTGTGGTCTAGTTCATAAAAACTGGCAAGCCGATGACGATCCTATACTGTTACATATCCAGTTAAGTCATGACTGTGGTTATATTGTTGAATTGAGAAATACGGGAATAGTAACATGCAACGATTTAACGGAAAATGAATATAATGTAAGTATTTTTTTATTTTTCTACATTTAATGTCGATAGTGAACGATCTTATTATTCTCTTCTTATTTTGCAAAGGTATAATTTAAAAATTCAAGTCAAGTTAAAAATATTACTTTGTTCTGTCCAGTTAATGACATCTTTTAACTATAAGGACAATGAACTCTGTTGAACCATATCAATGTAAATTTAAGAATTGTAAAACTTGTAATATTTTGGTACCATATACTAGTACCAAATTTGAAAGGACTAACAAACCATATCACGCTATTAGTTTTGATGATCTGAGTTGTGAATAAAAACATATTGCCACATGTTATAATGCTTCTTATGCGGACGTGTTGGAGAAACAATAGGACTACCTACAAACGTATATATGGACACCGTTTAGTAATTAATACCAACATTTTTACTGCGATATATAACATTTTTATCAGCCTTACAACTGTATCCTGTCCATGATGATCTGCATCCTTGAAAAAAATTATCATTCTTACAATCTTTAATTAAGTACACCATTATGTAGGCAAATTTCTATATCAGAAAATTGGGAACTGGAATCCATATGGTACAATAAAAAAAATAGTATAAGTAACCATTTCAGTCCTAGTTGCAGCAGTGTGAATGGGATGGGCCTTTTCAGTCATAATCGCAGGAGACAACGTAGTCATGGTCATCGTCACCTCTGTTGCATGATGTTTTTCAATAAGTGGCCTACTACCGTTTGTTCAAAAACCACTAAGACTTTTTTATATTCGCACTTAATTGTACTCTATTCCACAAAAACACTACATTCTCTTTATGAGAAATGTCTCCAGTCATCTGTAACAGACCCTTCGTCTACTCCATATAGATATAAGCAATAGACATTGGAAATCACAGATTGTTTAAGCCGGTTAAAATACACAAAGATAAACAAGAACCTCCTACCTTTCTTTACTTTGAGCCAACGAAGGCATATATGTTATTATGGTATCAATCTTGGTAACATCCTGCATCACATGTCTGCTACTTCCAAAATTCCACCATACTTAAAAACAAATCCATTCCGATTGTATCTTTAATTACAAACGTGTATTGCAGTATCAATGACTTCAAAGCCAAACCTTTTTTTTGCATCGTTTTTTTTTCATATCAGAGTCAAAGATTGTGATATCTCTTCTGTGTAATGGATACCAAAACTTAACACAAATCCGTACAAACGATGTTTCATAGCAGGATCGTCTGAGTGTACCACCAAACCTCTATCGAAACTCCTGACCACTATTTTAATGACAATAAAAATGGGGCCTCAAAAATAGTTACACTTACTACCCCAGGAGTGGCATGAATGAATTCAAATGACCTGATTGACATCTTAAGATTTGGATTTCTTCTCCCAATAAAACGGCATCAAAACCTTTGATTTTTCGACACTTTTCACGGCCTTTCCTCATATGCAGCCTAATACCATGCTTAAAGATCTTATTAAAAGCTGCTTGTAAGAAAAACGTAATGAGACTATTAAAAAACCTGGTTATTAGCCATAGAAGAACTTTCTTCTTCATCAATGGCTCTAAATCAAATAACAAATACATTTGTATCTGTTAAATCTTACATATTTATCATGTTTGAAGGATTTGTTGATTCGTTGGTATCGGTATGATAATTGCAAAATCTCTCCTCTCTAACCTCTTTGTGTACTCTTATGGGGCTGAGTTCTTATAAGGCCTGCTGAAGAAGAAAGAAAAGACACTGGTCCAGACTTTTAATTTCACATTCCTCTATATTGTTCATGTTTTGTCCCTAAACAATTATAAATTTGGTGACAATTTGTTTTCAATCTACCCTAGCGAGGTTGAAAGTTCACATCCCCAATACACTAAGGTCGGCCTATTACTTAGACATACTACTATAAATAGACTCGGGAAAACTACAAACTAAACTCTACGACAAACTTGATGACTCAAACTTTCCAAATCCCGTTCATCTATAGCAACATTCCAAAAGCTTCAGTGTATGGTATGTACGTTATTTTAGATCCTGCGATTGGTATTCCGACATCCGTTCACTGATGTTGACTACTAAGCTAATCAAGAAGAGTTTGTTTTACCAGGTTAATGGTTAATGTTCTCCCTTCAGAACCCCTGTGGTCGTCACCGTGACTTATTTGATAGTTATAACAAAATCAATTCTCAAAAATTATCGGATATTTTTTACTTGTCACAGGTAATCCTTCTTATATATGGATTTGACTTTTTCCTAGAGTATCTTGGAGGATGTCTCATTTGAGGCAATCTAATTAAAATTAAATCTTTCAATTGCTCACCCCTTGCTTATAACTCAGCGACCTAGCAAAAGGTTGGAGCAACTGATAGATTTAATTTCAATTAGATTGAATCAGATGCAGACACTGCTGACTCTTCCGGAGAACCTGAGTGCACCCTTGGTTTATTGTATGGATACTCACTTTTTGGTTTTTGTTTTCTGTTGTATAATTTTGTCCTTATCTAGATTTGTAATTGTTCCTTGACTTTTGGCTCTTGTTGTTTAGTTGGTTTCCTTGCTATTTTTCTTATAATTTTGTGGAAATCAATGTTATCGAGCATACAAAGGTTATACAATTTACTACGCAAGACCAGCGTTCGTCTCATCAAGACTCATCAGTGGCGCTCTATTCAAAAAAGAATATTTAAAATCTAAATGAGTAAAATTTTGTAAACTTTTATTACCAAATTGAAAAACGTTTTGCCACGTTTAGCTATGACAAAAATACACCTTACAAATGGAAAAATGCTTAGAATTTAAATAATTTTAAAATTTCCAGGCAACTTTAGTAACTATATCACTACAAATATAAATTATACGTTTATTTGCAAAATACACCCTTAATTGTCAAGAGAATTACGATGCACATGACATTAAAAATATTACAACCCAGAATTACAATGTGTATTGAACTTTTGATCAACGAGGTCGGAGGAACCTAGCTTCAAAAAAAGATAGTTTTAAGTAGTATTCACGACATTTCAAAAGTTAAGGTTGACGAATGAGAATAAATTTCGAATTATCCAGTGCTTAATCTTGCACAAAAGTTGGTTTGAGGTAAATTATATTCGAAAAGAATTCCTTTCTAATGCTAGAGTTGTTTTTTTTTAAAGTAAGAAAGATGATACTCATAAACAATTTCTTTTAAATTACAGAGTTTACAGATCCTTTCGTTTCTTGGTATGATATTATTTATATCTACCAGTTTTGATATCTAGGTTATAGTCACTGACCTTGAATTATGATATTAATTGTCTTAATTTAAAGTGTTTTGAACAGTTTAAATAGTCTTCACACTTGAATTCATTTTTTAAATTAATATAACTACATGTAACATATAACGATTTAAGTTTATTCCAAACTCCTTGTCAGCACCGAAGTCTGACTACTAGGATGATGATACCCACGGGGACTATGCTTAAATAATTAGAATGAATTTTGTTCGTAATTAAACAAAAATATTGATTTACATGTTTAATTATTCTAACAGTACACTTTTCTACAGACATGTGTTTAATCGTACATGATTTAAATCCAATGACAATCTTTATCAATGAGCCATAACTATATTCCCTAATACTATACTTAATCCTATATTCTTGTTTGTTTTAGGAAGTCATGGATGTGGGAATGAAAGGTACGATACAAATAATCTTTATGATACGTTGCGTTTTGTCTGTAAATTCAAAATATGTAAGATTTAATTGACATACAAACAGTTGAAGTATAAGTGTATTCTTTTTAGGGGTCTCGGTGGCACAGTTGTTAAGGTAGTTCGTCTACTATTGATCACGTGGTCTGTAAACACTGATGTTACAGGTTAGATTCCCACTTAAATCTTAATTGTCGGCGTTTTTTCCTGGTACTTAGGCTTTCTAAAACTGGATGTCTTGATATAGCTAAACAATTGCAGAAAAGTAACGTCCACAGGTAAAAATTTCATATTGACATCTTGCGCTATTCACTGGTGTAATTTACTTTCTGGAAACACAAAACAGGTTGGATAAGCCTTATTTGGTTATTTCGATAAATATCACCATTAAAATAAAGTAACAGTAAAGCACGAATAAAACCACTGTCACCGTGCACTCTGTTATCTCAGTCGATTCTGACTGGCTATAAATAATCATTTATTTTTTTTAATTGGGCTCAAACGTAAAGGTAAAACATGTTCAACACTATTGTCCTAACTGGGCATGAAATTCGGTAGCTCTATATCAAGCCAGCCCTATATTCAAGAAAGATCTTATCAAGTACTCAGTTAGCTCTGTCGATTTGACTTGCTGTTGTGTACTACCACCTAGAACGCAGATAGGACTCCGGTTTCATTAAAAATGTTATTAATACAATTTAATATTCTTGATATTACTTAACTGGACAATACCACTGAAGCAACAACATTTAACTTTTTGACGGATTTCTGTTTTCAGTGCTTATTTGTTTTCATAGTTGTAATACTCCTGCTTTTAGGTATACGACGAAACTGGTACAGTGGTGTATCTTTCTTATTTATGGAGTGTACATTTATTCCTTCAAATTTAACCTTTGTTTTTATTAATTTGCGTACCTGAGAACACAACTCATAGATTTTAATTTTGAAGACTAATGTTTATTTATATCCTGAATATAATTTGATTTGAATTAAACGTTTACCTCATCAACTCATTTCATTTGTAAACGTTTGTTTTTCAGAAGTAAACGCTTCAGCAAAAGATTTTGCGATATCACCATGAGACCCTGAAGATCTTGATTTCTTTTGTTAAATTCGTGTGGCTTTTTCAAAACGCCTGTTTAGTGCAACCACAAAGATTATCCGCACTTGAAAGCAAAATCGATGTTAACTTATGGACCTAAATACTCATATACATTTAGTTTTTTTGTATTGATGTATATATAAGATAAATAACTGGTGATTTTTTTCATGATAATCAAAAGGACAATAATCTAACATGTTTTTTTTAAATAGATAACTTACACTTACATTTCAATAGACTACTGTAATAGAATGTATCATATTTGTCATATCTTTTATGACAAACTTCCTTCAGAATCTTAATAATATTTAGTTAAATAGAAATATCTCTTGACTTATATTTGACCCCAAATCGGGCAATGCATTAAAGATGGCTTAATAGAGAGAATAAAGGATAAATGTATTAAAATTATATCTTTTACTTGCTCTACTATTGTTCTATTGTGGGTGCGTTGAAGCAACAATATCAAATTATTTGTATTTTTATTAATTAAATATATCATATAAAAACATTGCAATTAACGTTAAAGATGATGTCAGTCAGATCATATCAGAAATGTAACATGAATTTATCTTTGTGTGATAGTAAACTTAAAACTAGTAAAAAATTACATACTATATAGGGCTGTGTGTAAAATGAATATTCATCCATGATTAAATATGTATTGTTATAGTGCTTTTATTTAATTCAGCATTATCGAGAACACGAAATCTTGTATTTGGTTATAACAATGTAGCCAATTGTTTCTTAAATATATTTAATGTTTTTTCTGAGCTACCAACAATAAAAATTAATTATCATCATATCAACATGAATACCGCAAAGTCCAAAGCAATTGCAATGTTTAAACTTTTAATAAGAATTCTGACATATTCTTAGGAAACTGAAACCTTTTACATTTGACTTTAAGACCCCATTCAGATTGTGCCAGCAATGTGCTGGGAACGCATACATCAGCTTGTCAAAGCATGGTACAACAAAAGGTGCGCACGGTTCATTGCACACGGATACTTTAAATCACTCTGTATCTCGGTTCATAATTAATATACTATGCAGATGTTAGACCTTTAAGACGGTCAGAGTGGGGAAACGCTTCTTCCCATGTGTGGTACTGGAGTAGGCCTACATTACATCAAAGCAGCCCGGCCGCTAGTAGGACATATGCTGCCGAGTTTTTCGACCAGGTATCCCAAAGGCGGGCTTCGACAAAACCACCATGGTGGAGTCCATAAATTACTAACACTAACAACCGTCCGATCGAGGGTATTAACTTATCAGTGTAGGACGTAAAAAACTCCCATCATCATCATAATTCATCATTACTGAACATCATTACTGAACAGTAAACTACCTTCCCCAAGTGAAGCCTCAATGATGCAAATTTTCCTTACCATAAAGATATCAATTCCAAAACCAGACAACATCCGTTCGGCATACAACTAGGTTTAATGAACATATAAAACCATCAAGATGACATACATTTCACCTGTCATTGGCTTTAAAGTTTAGCTGTAAGAAGAAAAAAGCAAAGAAAACCGACCGAACAACATTAGCCAACAGCCAAGGGACAGTTACAAATCCGGATATAGACAAATAATACACAAAAACCAAAAACATAAAACACAGAAAGAGAGTAAGTCGAACCCAATAAAGTTACTAAATGTCATGTCCACGGAAAAGTCTAATCCAGGAATAGGAAACACTACCTATGACTCAGCGAAAATGTCGGATCGTATTTGAGACACTGATTTCCCATAACGATCAATTACGTCATGGTGACGACCTTAGAACTTCTGTAGAGATAACATCAACCTAGGTACAACAAACCCCTGTTGGAGTATTTAGTGATCGGTCTAGAAAATCGGAATATCGATCGCAGGATCTAGAATAACGTATTAGTTGTGAAATGTACACACCATACGCTGGAGGTGCTGGAATGTTGCTGTCGATGAACGGGAAGTTGACAATTGGAAAGTTGAAGTCATCACGTTTGTCGTAGAGTCTAGTTTGTTGTTTTCCTGAGTCTATTTCTAGAAGTAGGTCTGAGTAAGAGGCTTACTTTGGTGTATTGGTGGTGTCCTTAATTTCAAGCTCGCTAGGGTAAATTGAATGTAAATGGTCACCAAATTTATCATTTTTGAGGGACAAAACATCATCAATATAGCGAAATGTTAAATTAAAGGTCTGGGTCAGTTTCTTTTCTTTCTTCTTCAGTAGGCCTTCTAGGAATTCAGCCTCATAAGAGTACAAAAACAGGTCGGCGAGGAGAGGAGCACAATTAGTACCCATTGGAATACCAACCGTCTGTTGAAAACATGATGAATATGTTGTCAATCAGAAAATCTAACATGTGACAGATTTGGTCTTCTGTATATTTAGTATTAGATTTAGAGTCATTGATGACGAAGTAAGTTCTGTCATGACTGATTACCAGGTATTTATATCGTCTCTTTCCGTTTTTCTTGTAAGTTCGGTTTTTCTTTTTCTTACAATGTAATTGTCTTCTTTTCGTCTCAACGTATTGATGGCCACTTTCTTTCTGTCCATTGTCTTCTTCGTTTTTGTAATGAATGAACCCACAATGAAGGTGGGTTATCGACAATATAATGACAATGTCAACCACAGAGCGTGTAATTTAGGCTAGCTATGATCTATAATTTTATAGACTGAAAACAAACCCGGACCAATATAGAATTAAATTTTGCTGTTTTGTCAGAAGACTTTATTTTCTATAACCCCTGTTTGTGTTCAATTAAGTATAAAAGAATCTGTCAGATTACTAACAGCTTATTCAATTATATAGAACTACCTAAGTTTATATAAGAATCATGAAACTTTATTGAATGCTCTTGCAAAATTCAATTTATGTTTCTATGTTTTTGTTATTATTTGGTGTACTAGTAATATCAGCTGAAATCAGCATGATCTTTAGGCTCATAATTAATGTTGTAAGTCTTATAATATATTTTTCGTTTCAGTGTGATGATTTATTTTACTAGTACTGTAAAATGTGTGCTTTAATAATTTGTTAAAAATTTGCTTGGATATATAATTAACTACGTGATTTTTTTTAATATTCATAAAAAATATTTTTGACAGTTTTGAAGGAATATAAAAATTTAACTTCTACAGTGACAAACAAAAACTTGCCCCTTTTTATTTCTAATTTTGCTGCATTGATGATATCCCGTTTCGGTGATTTTTGTTTATACCTCAGATTCAGAATGACAGTTTCCTTAGTGTTTTTTTTTGTTGCTATTACATTCATTATTTGACAGAGGATTGTGCTGACAGAATGGGTAACAAAGAAGGAATTTCTGACAGTCGGTTTAAAGTCGTCGCTAGATAGTTTTGTTGATAAAAGCTGGAGAAACATAAACAACCCGTATCTATGCAACTAGAACATTCTATCTCAGATCTTTTGTTAACAACCCTGGAACCAAAGAAACTTTAAATATAAAAAATATTAAACACAGACCTTTGAAGAAACTCTACATTTGAGTTCTTCGTGAATCTTTGTAATTTGCGGATAACGCGTACCTTTATCCGAAGTAAGGATTTTTTTACCATCTCCGGTAGTTGAAAAAAGGGTACATAACTTCCGATGTGATAGAGCCACCAATGATGATTTCCTCAACAAAGGAAAAGTATTCCATTGTAAAGAAAGCAGAGATAATAGAGAGAAAAAACAAGGCAAAGAAAATGTTATTACGTATGTCGGCTACATTCTTCCTCAGAAAACAATAGTTTGCAATCGATCTCTAGCGTTGCCAAAGTAACCAGTTGGTGATTTGTGTTTAGAAAATATGAAATGCCATTTTTTTTTAAATCTGTTCAATGACTGAAAATCCTAAACACTCCTAATCAATTAAATATTATGAAGACTGCAACAGGAAATGACTCAAGAACTTCCGTAAATTCAAAAATATTTTAACTGATAAATCAACCATGTTTTTATCTTTTTCTGTTGGAAATGTAACTCTCGTTCTTGTTCGATTCGTTTTCAATATTTTTCTTGATAATTTATAGCGAATAAACGATCTTTAAATATCAGTGCAAAAAATAATTAAAGAACGCTGAAAACATCACAGTTTTATAAGGGCAAGTCGCTCGTATAGAGAAACATTCCTATTACTGGTTTTAAATGTTGTGAATTTCAGAAACATTGGCCGCCATCAGTTATAGAGAAATTTCATGTACTGGGAAAGTGGGGTGTAACTGTCACGACCCTGTGAACAACTTGCTACAACAGATAAAAGGGATTCGCGAACCAAAATTCATTGGGTGGATGGGAACATGTGAAATCATGACGAAAACATAGAACATTATATTTATAAAACTAACCATACCAAAATATGACATCCTTAACCTATACAGAAAGCCTAAATATCGCATCCAAAAAGTAAACCTTGGGGCTAATGTTTGATTCATCGAATGCCCAACTATTTTATAACCAGAGTAAACCAGCATTATATTTTGCAGAACAAAGAACTAAGAGAAAAAGATAACTCACATTTGATACAATCAGTCACAACAGATATGTTCAACTAACATCACAAGTTGAGAGCAATTTGAAAAACCAAATCGATTATTATGACGACCATCTAAAATCGTGAACAAAAACGTGACATGTTCTAGAATATCACAAGACCTAATTATAACAAATAAAACCAAATGTGACCACAATCCACGATACAAAGTAAATTACAATTTATTAACTGTCGATGATGTGCATCTAGGAGGAATTCTTTTGAAACTGCGGATTTATAAAGTGATTATTTTTGTCATAGAGACCACATATAGGTGTTAATAAGAAACGGAGGTACGTATTATATACATAAGGGAGCCTTACTATATAATACGTTGTTTTTAATATGTTGAATTATTATCGGAATAAAGATGCCCTAAATAGTAGTTTGATTTTGCGAGCAAAATAATAGCTAAATATTTTAAATAGAGAAACTCTGTTTATGAGCGTAATAGTTTAAATTCAGAGTAATAGACTACAAAGATTAGGGTACTTATGGAAACATTAAATCAGCAAGCAAATATATAAAGAAGCTCTATAAATATTCTACACATTCCTATCAATTATTGTAACACAACAATCGTAATAGGGAAGCCCTAATAAAATATAGGAAATATATGTAGGAAGTCAAGAAGCCCTACCCAACTATAGTTGTAACGTTTGCAACTAACCAACGTCGACAGCATTAAAGAAAATCCTATCCACACTTATTTTAAAAGCTGACTGATCTATTTTAGCCAAATTAAGGAAGCATTACCCAAATTAATGAAGAAAAGCAATAAATAGAAAGTTCTATTTAAATATATACACGAGGGAGTAGGAAAGTCCTTCTAAAAAAGTAAATAAGAACTAGACTGGGCAAGCAAAAAGGTAAGCCCTATTAGTATTGTAAAACCCGTTAAACAGCCAGGGAAATTCTTAACAATAAAAATGACCAGTTCAACTTGTCCCAGTTGTGCTTATGTTGTTAACGAAGCAATCGAGTACATTGAATGCTGTCTATGTGAGTTAATACTTTGCTTTGACTTTACAAATACTAGACTTCTCCTAAATTTTAAATAAATAGACCTTCACGCAAAATTTTCTACATATTAAGGGTCTATCACAACCACTAAAAATGACTGAGGATAAAACTGACCACATGATGAATGTGCTATAGTCCAGAATAGACAGCAAGAAGGCTGATACGGGTGACAAAAATAATGAAGAAATAGAAAGCGTGAAATAAGAAGTAAGTGAAGAGATATCAGGCATAAAAGCCAGTTTGCTAGATGATATAAGGACAAAACTAAGAAAAATAGCGGAACAGCTCTAAATAGACATGAATTTGATCGTGAGAGCAAAAGTGAGAATAATACTGATACAATGTTTTTAAAATGTCAAACAATTGGTGTAAAAGAAGTAGACTTTAAGGTCACTTTTAGGCTGACTAATGCTAAAACAACTAAATATCGACTCCTAAAATTTATCAACTAACAAAAGCATAAGAAGGGTATTTTAGACAAGCCGCCATCTAAAAACACTACACAGACACAAATAGTATTTATAAAAGTATAATAGCCAAGGCTCTAACCGTGAAACATAGAGAGGCAAATAAAAAGCGACAAGAGACAAACGAGGTGATAGAAAAGAAAAATTCTAGATTGTCACAATACTATGAAAATAAGACGGTTATATAACACAACCAACACATTTAAAGTAACTGCAACTGTTGAAAATGTTGAACATGATATGGACCCATCTTTCGCCAATTGTAGGTCACAACTTATTCTTCTTCAATACATAAGTTTAGCTCGATGTGTTAGATATTCTTGGTCTGTAAAAGTTAAAAAACTAGCAAAACAGTTTCAAGCAGTATTCTAGCTAAGGGTCAGGCAGTGGGCGGCACATCAAAAATTTTGTTTTTGGCTTTTTTGGCTTCGATGCATTCATTTTGATACAAAATTAATTCTAATAAGATTTTACAATTGAAAACGTATCAGTTGCCTAGATATTTTTGACTTGTTACATAGAGAAAAATTTGCAGGAAAATTTCCCGGCATTTTTCACTGTACAACTCAACTAAATTTCTAATAATTATATCTTAAAAAGCAATATAATACAGAACTTTTATAAATTAGAATGTTGTTATATTAGATAGTTTTATCAAATTCCAAGATTAAAAGTTTGCGTTTTTTTCTTCATGTGCCATCACAGGCATTTTGCCTGATTCTTACGTGGACTGATACTTAATATACATGTACTAAGAATGCACTGTAGATAATGCACATCTATCTGTTATGTACATGTATACTAACGCAGAGTGTATTTATAATAATTGGGAAATTAGCATCACTCATAAAAGACAAGAAATATGACGTATTGCTATTGATGTAAGGATAACTATCTGTACGAACACACAGACCAGCCACCGAATACAGAGGAGAAAACACCAATGGTATATTGGGCTAATTTTTTTAAATGAACAACGACAGCATTGAACACCGCTCATCATAAGGAAACAGCGATTATGAGGTTTTATATTTTACCAAGTTTATTTTCAGTTTCTTAATTTGTGTCAATTTTTTTACATTTGTATGAATAAAAAAATTACACAAATTAAGAAACTGAAATAGTTTAAAGATGACTAAGACACAATCAACAAATTACTACAGAAGGTGAACTGGGACCAACTCCTAAATGCAGGAGGTACCAATAAAACATTGGGAAATTTTTTGGATCAAATATCCATTACCTATCCATTAACTATAAAGATAACATACCAATGTACAAGAAAGCCTAGAAACCCAAATATTATGATACTGAGACGGACTCAAAGTAAATATGAAAAAGAAATTTAACAGAAATCAAAAACTGACGCAAAATTATTTTAGAAATTCGCTAGATCCAAAACCAATATAAAAGAAAACATTTAATCTCCAATACATTTTTCCAAAGCGTTTTTTACATCAAAACCCAAGTATTTCATTTTTTCTCAGAACAGATAAGAATTATACAGGCTTGAAATAAATAAGTCAAGACAATAGGTTTATCTGTATTGCCACTCACAATATGTATATTATATACACAATTCACAAATAATAATAATAAATATAAAGCAATTATCAATAATATAACATAAATATATCTGTATTGCCATTCATAATATGTATATTATATATTTAATAATACATGATTAATATACAACAAGATCATACAAATTTTTGGCAAAAAGTCCGCCCATTAACAATTGAAACTATAAAAATATAAAGGGTGTGGTGGGTGGGAAAATTCAAAGTTTCCTTGTCTATCAAAAATATCAAGAAGTATATAATGAATACCACACAGGCTATAAATACTGAGCAAATTAAATAAATTAACCAATAAAAAGGCTGAGTAGAGTTCAATACTATCTAATATTATCTCCAAAGAACTAGATCAAACTAGTGAAATCATTGAAGTGTACAACACATTTCTGTGCCTGTATAATTATTTAATTTTATCTTAAATTAATACAATTATACAGGCTTGAAATAAATAAGTCAAGACAATAGGTTTATCTGTATTGCCACTCACAATATGTATATTATATACACAATTCACAAATAATAATAATAAATATAAAGCAATTATCAATAATATAACATAAATATATCTGTATTGCCATTCATAATATGTATATTATATATTTAATAGTACATGATTAATATACAACAAGATCATACAAATTTTTGGCAAAAAGTCCGCCAAGCCCAAAGGCCGCAAAAATAAAAATTACCACAGAAAAAAAATCTTTTATATATTTCTTTTTCTCACACCATATAATCTAAATACCAAAATCCAAGTATATATAGACATGGAAAGAGGCAACTAAAGACAAACTCAGAATGTATGAAGATCCTGAGTAGTCAAAAGAGGTAACCAGCATCAAGTTCAGGATGTCTAGTTTCCTGTAACGAGAAAAAGAAATATATTTAGTAATCATAATATACGATAAATAAAAATAAAGCAATAAATACAACCCCTACATAACACTTTGATGTTTAATTATATTGATTACTTTTTTCCTAAACAATTCTGTGCCGGAAAAATTTAAATGTAACCCATCAGCAGGTGCATATAAAGATGCATCTGGGAAATTATTAAAAAGAAAACTCCTGTATAAATTACAAAATAATAAATGTCGACGCTTGCATAAATCTTTTAAAGCACTGTTAACCGCAGTAACCTTAGATACCGTTTTTTTGTGGTCGCATAATCTAGGTAAAATTGACGTAAAAATAAGCTTAGCTTTAGTTTTACTCTTTAGAGCATGAATCAAATCCCCGTAATAAGAAGTTATAGTATTAACTGACTGATTAGAATCGCTTATATTATTAGTCCCTACATGTATAATTACAAAGTCTACTGAACTTAAATTAATCCGTCCCGAAGAAACTAATGTCGTCAATTTCCCAATTGTAGCACCTGGGAATGCTTGTGTAGTGCATCCGTCTATATTGGAAACATATTTAGGAATAGAGGCTGAAACAATTGTGGCCCTCTTTTCCCGATATATTAAATTAAAACAACTTTAAAATATGAGAAGACATACTATTAGCTACTGTAATATTGTCAAACAAATCAAATTTTAAATACCGCTTGTATGCATCACTTTTCCAATCTCCGTACAATTGAATCAACTCTGAAGGAACATTAGAAGCGAAGGCCCAACTAGCCCCCCCCCCCCCCCTCTTCTAAAACTATGAGAAGAAAAATTATCTGGATTTAACCCAATATCTGAAATTGTATTCTTAAGTCGCTTCTGAAACTGACTGTATATAATTGGATAAATCTTTCCTTTCTTACAATACAAAAAGCAGGGCTATCCTCAGGTACATCTACTAAGGATATCATATGCAAAAAGGCTTGCACTGGACATAAAGGGGAACCAGAAATATGAACTAAAGGAATAATTATCTCCCTTTCGCCATACTGATTGGTTTTAGACCACTTTACTCGAACCAATAGAACATTATTCAAAATATCATAGGTATAATTTTTTCGACATAACTGCTTATTGGAATCAAAACTAGATACGCTTACTGGAACTAAATTGGACTTTCTAAACATAAGAAAAAAGGCATGTAAAAATAAGCACCAAAACGTGGAATCAATAGCACATTTCATATCAAACTTTGAACGGAAATCACATAAAATCTGTGGGGTAATAGGCATGGCCTGCTTTGGACAATGAGATTTTATTCTTAACAAACCTCTAAAAATCAACTTTAAATAAAGAGAGTCAAACGCCTCAGTATTCTCAGTTAACAATAAATGTAAAGTTTTTACTGCACTTATGTAATTTTTAATAGAATCAACAGTAGCAAAACTTCTGCTTAAAAACTGAACCTGAGCATATAAACTGAGAACAAGAACCGATGTAGGAATTGCGTCAAAATTAAAATAAAAACAAAACAAAAAATACGTCTCTAACTGAATCTTAAGATTCTTATAAGTGCTATCAGCAAAGTCATGTCTAGCAGATTCTTTTGACTGAAGTCTCAATTTCTTCACTTCTAAAAAGAAAAATTACCAATCACAAGTAAAAAGACAGAATGACTCATCTATACAAACTTCTTTATATGCACCATTAGTAAGGTTAATAAAATTTTGCTGATATTGATTGTCTAAATCCCAGCGAGATAAACAATCAGCCAGTCTATTGGAAACTCCTTCAATATGTCGTGCTCTCACATGAAATTGAAATACAGATGCAACATAACAAATCTCTCTTAAACATTTTTGCATAAAAGAGTCCCTTGAATGCCCAGTATTTATAACTTGCACTGAAGCTTCATTGTCACAAAAAATCATTATTCTCTTCCCAAGAAATCTATGTTTCCACTTTTTAACTGCTAATACTACAGAAAAAAGTTCTAAACAATTAATACTTAAATGATTTTTTGTAATAAATTCAGGAAACTGCAAATGAAAAAACTGATCCGAACATAAAGCTCCACACCCAGTTAAACATGCGTCACTAGAAAAAATTTCATCTGGCGACGACCACTCTTCCATTAAAAGAATTGAAACCCCATTGTATTCGTTCAAAAATCTATGCCACCATAATATATCTTTCCTCACCTCCAAAGGAATAACTCTAAATATTTTATGTCCACCTCCTACAATATTTGAGGGAAAAGCCTGTCTCAACCAATTCAATAACCGATTTACAAAAATTCTACTAGAACGTACACAGGTGGACACAAAATTAAGCTTTCCGAGAAGAGACTGTAACTCTTTTAAAGAAGCTTTTTTCTTCTTTAACCATGCCTCAACTAGCAATGAAATCTCTTCCAGACGTTGTTGCGAGACTTCGAGAGTTTGTTTGAGAGTGTCAATTGTAACTCCTAAAAATTCCATCCTAGTGGTGGGAGCAACCCCCTTTTGTGTGGATTCCTCTAATCCACAACTCTTTAACAAACTACCCAAAGCTTCATAAGCGACATTGGCTTTGTCTACACTGTCAGCACCACCAAAATCATCTAAATAATTAACAACCATAAATCCCATTTTTTGAAACATAAACCTAACTGCAGAAGTGACACGCTGACAAATTTGTGCGCTAGATCTTAATCCCATGGGCAAAACACGATCTAAAAATATAGCATCACCCCAACGAAAACCAACTAAATGTAAATCACCTGGGTCAAGTGGGATTTGTCGATAAGCCCGTTTTAAATCTTTTTTAAATAACAAACAATTTCCTCCTACAGTTTTAATTATATTAACTAAATCATCAACCCTTGGATAAGACAAATCTACAATTTCTCCCAAATAAAAATCCTTGGAAATAAAATAATTAACAGATTTCCCTAGTGGAAAACTTAGATCTAGAATGACTCTTCGCTCTAAGCTATCTTTCTTTGAAACTGTATTCAAAGGTGAAATTTTGACATCACAGTTAAAAGGACTTTTTTTAAACGGACCAATAATCGCACCATAAGATGCCTCTTTATGTAAATACTGGAAAACATCTTCCCTAAATTCAGTAGCTCCCTTGTGATTTATCACATTTTCTGAACTAATATCAACAATTTCACCTTCAAATCCTACAGGAGCACCAAATTCTAACAACTCACATATAATTTTATCATTGTAATCTTCTAAATTTGTTTTTAAAAATTCAATTTTTAAGCCAGATTTTACAGGTATTCTACATCATAAAAAATTAGGGATACCAGAATTACAAATCTTATCATGGGAGTTAATAATACCCATGTAATCTATATCATCTAATTTCTTTTGTGCTACAAAACCAACTTCATACAATTGTTTATCAATTTTTAAATCTACATTCACATCATCAACCAAATTACCAATATGTTTTTTACAAAACACTTCACATTTTATTTTGAAATTATCTCCCTTAGAACCTGCATATTCATTCATATAACTCGGCCAAAAAATATCAGCTAAAGGATTGAGAACAAAATTACCAGTTGTACTTTGATTAAGTCATTTTTTCTGATGAGGACAAGTTTCAGAGCACTCGGGATGAAAAAGTTTTTTATTATCATTTCTCCAACACGTGGCACAAAGGTGTTGCAGAAACTTTTCAACCCCTCTAATTTTACCGTAATGCGAAGCATCATGTATACACTTTTTTCTTTGATAGTGAGAGCAGTAAAAAACGTTTTCATCACCTTTAACAAATTTTTTGTCACCAACTAAGACCGTGGTCTTCTTATTTTTAACATCTGATCTTACGTATTTGATTAAAATAGGTGTTTCTATTTCACTGAAATCTTTTGACCATGTGGCTAAACCATTCTCTATTTGTCTAATTATATGAGCATACAATTTCTTTAAACCTTTCCATCTATACAACTCTGTATAATAAGCCAATTTCTTTAACAATTTAATTCTACCCTTTTTTTCTACTTCGCCAATCTTAGTAGAAGAAACAATTAATTCCCCCGCTACAAATAAATTAAATTCTAAATCATCAAAGTTAATCTTTGATCCAGCATATTCAAACTGTAACTTTGACTGGGGCCACATTTGTTTCTTTACCACTTCGTCCGATGGGTGATCAAAGATACCAGACCTTTTCTTTTTTTGTTTTGACCTTTTGCTTTCACGTTTGACACACTCGTCTGAGTCAGACTTACTGCAATATTCATTTTCAGTTTCACTCGACGAACTACCAGATTCTAACTCTAAAAATTTATTCAAAGTTTCCTTGTCTATCAAAAATATCAAGAAGTATATAACGAATACCACACAGGCTATAAATACTGAGAAAATTAAATAAATTAACCAATAAAAAGGCTGAGTAGAGTTCAATACTATCTAATATTATCTCCAAAGAACTAGATCAAACTAGTGAAATCATTGAAGTGTACAACACATTTCTGTGCCTGTATAATTATTTAATTTTATCTTAAATTAATACAAATGAGAAAAAAACATTCAACGAAAAACACATCAGTGCCATAAATGAAACAAAATCACAAGACCCAGAGTCAATGACTCAATACACCTAAGCTGTTATGAGAATCCATTAAACATCTATGATATTTTTTAAAATCAATCCATAGATGAAGGTTAACTACCAAATAAGTGGAACGGATGAAACATAACGCCAATACACAAAAAGAAGCTTAAAACACAGAATCTATCTACCGACCTTTCACTAACACCTAGCTAAACATGCTAAATTATGGAAACATAATACGACTCCCTAATGGAGTATATAGAAGAGAATGTGTTCTTTACAAAAGCCAAACATTGCTTCAGGAAGGGTCGTTCACGGCTACTTATAGCTTATTTAAGTAATGGAACAATGTACTGAAGATCAAGACATTAAACAATCTATCCACTCTATATACTGTGATTTTCAAAAAGCCTTTGACACTGTTCCACATAGATGCTTAAATCCAAACTTTGAATTGAGGGGCTATGGTATTGACGGAAAAATATGTTGTCTACGTGAGAGAAAACTAATCGTTCTGCTGAATGGTGTTATAATTATGTGCAACTGTAAACATGGCAAACAATTGAGACCTCAGTTAACCCTTCAAAACGACATTGAAATTGTGAATGGCTACTGAAATTTCACAAATGTCAACACATGTACATTGGTCAGACTATCAAGGACAGATATAGAATGGAAGATTGGCCTATAGAAGATCGACCCAACAAACGTTTAAAAGGGACCTAATTAAAACATAAACCCAACACATATGCAACTATTACTGTCATAATTAGGTTTGATAACTCTGTTTATCAACGAACGACTGTTGTGTATCATTAACACCAAAATTTTATCATATATCAAACTGCTACTATTAATAAAATTATTGTATGTTTTTTAATATATTATTAATATTTGACAATATTTTCCATTTTTTAAATATACTTTTATTTTGTATCTTTATCATTTATGGAGTTCCTCGTTTATTGTTGTTTCCCTGTGGCATCATTATTTTTTTTTATACTCCAAAACTACTACAATAGTTCATAATTTATTAAAATTATTAATGAATTATGGTTACCTAATAAACATTTGTGACATATGTGTTATTTAGAACACCTTTCATGTATTGAAATTTAACCCATGCTGTGTCTTCCTGATAAAGCTTGTACTGCCATAAACATGTATTCTCTGTACAGCGGATGTTTATTGAAAACTTGAATTTTGACTACCTTTATGACTGAGAAAAATGCGTCCAAATTGGGGATATTTAAAAATTATCTTTTACATAAATACTGTATAAATGTTTATCACAAAGTTCATTACCACATTTTCAATTCAAGAAAATGCAATTATTGCAGTTTGTTTTTTCTAATGACAGTATTATGTAAGTCAAATACTCTTTAAAGTTTTTTTGTTTTATTAAAATATTTACATCTAAGTTAAACATGTTAAAATTTCTGAAATATAATAAGACCATAAAGATGCCATACAACCCTGTCCCTTGTCTGAACCACGTGGTCTGAACTCCGCCATGTTAAAAATTGTCAAAATGAGCGAATTTCAAATGAAATGGGAAGTATGAAGATGGGAAATTAAAGTGTTAAAAATGTGAAAATTAACGTGTCTTCTTTTTGTATACATGTGCAAAACATAGTTTATACCAACTGTATTTATGCAATTTACGTCAGAAGTGGTGCATATTGGACTATTTCCCATTGAAACAATGTAACCAGATGGCAGAAAATAAGGCTTTTTTCAAACAAAATGGGAAGTATTTTGCAAGTAAATTAAACTGATAAAATTTATATCATTCGAAAGACAAGAGACTGTAGAACTGGGAATAATGTGCAAAACATATATATTTTATTTATTTAACAAGATATCGGCGTTTTTTAAATCGTCCCATTGATTTTCTATTGAGTGGAAAATCCAATATGGCTGACAAAAATACGTCACAGAAATCACGTGATGTCGCTAATAGTTGTATATGACATATCCAAAACCAAGTAAAAGTTCAAATAAAAAATTATGTATACTTGGACAGGGAAATGTTTCTTGTATACAATAATCGGTTAAATCTGGTAACACCCCTTATATTGTATTTGAGAACAGTATGGTCAATGTAAAATCGATGGATTCATTAAAACTATGTTTTCAGTTCTAATACTTTAATACAACTATATCAAACATTAAACAGCATCATATATAAATCAATGATAAACATTGCAGACTAGACGCGCCTATTGTTATAATAAGATCTGTCATCAGAACACGTGTTTGACCTTTAACTAAAAGTATGAATGTAATTTGTTAGCGATATTACATCTCTCCCTTATCAGATTAAATTTCTCATGATATTTAAAAGTCATGAATGAAAATTATAAAATTAGAAAATTGAAATAAACCTTAGAGTCTATGAAAATAAAATATGAAATTAACAGAACGCGTATTCAAGTCCTTTATATCAACTGTTCAATTAAAGCTATCATTCGGAAAATGAATAAAATTCAACAAATACAATTTGCATCATAACTTCACTTTCGTTTATATTTCAAGCTTGTAATAAAACACATAAATTTAAGGATTATTATGCCCGTAACGCACTGCTCAAATATTTAACCACATACATAATCATTCAAATACTTCGGACGATTTCGGATCCTTCCTGACCTTCTCGGTTCAAAACTAGTTGTAGGATCTTCATTATTTTGCGAGTCTAATATCTCATCAATTTCAGTGTCACTTAACGGTGTTACCTTCTTGAAATGTGACGCATTTCTAGTTATCTCTTTATGTCCGTCACTTGCGGTTATCATAGTTCCTTTCTTCGTTTTTACAGTCAGTGGTGTCGGATTGAATGGTGTTGTAAGTTTGTCCTTCTTTTCTTGTTTCACCAAAACGCTTTCTCCTATTTTGAAATTTGACGGTTTTACGTAATGTCTTTCTTCAAAATTTTGTTTCATCTTTCCTTTCTTCTTCTTGTCGGTTTCGCGCAATTTTCGATCTTCGGGTGGTTCAGCGGTTTGGAATTGTGGTATCTTAACGTTAAAGTTTCGTCCAAACATCAATTTTCCAGGTGATTGTCCCGTTGTAGCATGAGGTGTTGCTCTGTAGTTTCTAAGGAACGTGTGAATTTCCTGTTTCCAGCTACGGTGTTCGGTGTTGGCGGCACGTATAGCTTTTCCTATGGTCTTCATGAATCTCTCACTTTCTGCATTTGCTCTTGGCCATAACGGTGTTATTTTCCTGTGTTTAAATCCTAAAGTGTCGGCAAATTTTCGAAACTCCTCGGAATTAAACGGTGGTCCATTATCACTTTTTAATACTGTCGGTATACCCATTGTACTGAAGATTTTATCCAAAAGCGGAATAACTGTCTTTGACGTTAAACTAGTCAAATGTTCAACTACTGGAAATCTTGAGTACTCGTCGATTACGACCATTAAGTAATATCCACCGGTAAAAGGACCAGTAAAATCGACGCTAAGATTCTCCCAGACTTGTGATGGTAACTCACTCATCTTCAAAGGCTCATAAACGGTCTTCGGAGTTGATGCTAAACACGGTATACATGCTTTACAAACTTTTTCAACAAGTTTATCTATTCCGGCGAAATAAACCTTTTCTCTTAACAGTTGTTTTGTACGTACTATTCCAGAGTGTCCCTCGTGTGCAAGCTCAATAACACGCATTTGTAAATCCTTTGGAATTACTATTCGATTGTCATGCAATAAAATTTCACCATCATTAACAGGTACTACGGTAAGTTCATATCGCAATCTAGATAAAGTATCTAATGTTGTGTTCTCATATGACCTTTCCCATCTGTTTGTTTTGACGGCAGTAATAGCTGTCTGCAACTCTGGGTCCTTTTGTGTACTTAAAAGAATTTCACTTAAGGTCATGGCCTTAGGTACAGCATTGTCAGTAATAAATTTTACATATTCCTCTGCTATTTTCGAATGTTTGTATGATTGTGATGTCTTCTCGGTCGGATGGCGAGATAAATAATCTGCAGCATTTACTTTTCCTGGTTTATACAGTACTTTGAAATCATATTGCTGAAGTCTTAATCGCCACCTTTCGATTCGAGCAGGTATTTTCTTCTTCGGATTGTTGAATATTGTCTGGAGTGGTTCATGGTCTGAAACTAGTGTGAATGTTTGTCCATAAACATAAAGATGAAAATGTTCAATACTCAACACTATAGCAAGTGATTCCTTCTCGGTTTGCGAATAACGAGTTTCTACGTCCGTTAACGCACGACTGGCATACGCAATGATTCGGCCTTCTTGTGTGAGAAGCGCTGCTAACCCAACTGGACTTGCATCTACGATTAGCATTGTCTCTTTCTTTGGGTCAAAATATGCCATAACACGGTCAGCTACAAGCTCGTTCTTTAGCTTATCAAATGATTCTTGCTGCTCAGGAGTCCACTCAAACTTAGTGTCCTGTTTCGTAAGTCGGCGACGCGGTTCAGTAATGGTCGAAAAATTCGGGATAAACCTACCAACGTAATTCGTCATTGCAAGAAAGCTTCTAACTTCTCCAATATCCTTTGGAACAGCTGTGTTTTTAATCGCGGCTATCTTCTTAGGATCAGCTGAAATTCCGTCTGCACTAAAAATATGTCCGTAAAATTCCAATCGGTCTTTATTGAATTCACATTTTGACCTGTTCAGTGTTAGATTCTTCTCTTTAAGACGCACAAATAGCTTTTCTAAACGTTCATCGTGATCCTTTTGATTCTGAGCAAACACGATAATGTCGTCGGATATATTCCGGACGCCTTCTAATCCTTCTAATGCTACGCTTAAGGTATTTTGAAAAATCTCAGCTGCTGATGAAACCCCGAAGTTTAACCTCTTGAATCGTCTGAGTCCTACGTGAGTTGTGAATGTAGTTATGTTTCGCGAGTTTTCTTCCAGCTCTAGTTGATGATATCCGTTTTTCAAATCCAGTTTCGAAAACACTTTCGAACCATTTAAATCCAAGATCATATCATCAAGTGTAGGCGTAATATGTCGGGAACGTAATATGGCCTTGTTTGGTTCCCGCATGTCAACGCATAAACGAACCTCATTCGGACTTTTGGGTTTCGGAGCGATCACTATCGGACTAACCCACGGAGTCGGTCCATCTACGGTTTCGATTATATCCAGTGCTTCTAGTCGTTCCAACTCTCGTTCGAGTTTCTTGCGTGAATGAAACGGAATTCGTCTGTGTGGTTGTACAATTGGTTTCACTGATTTATCCACATGTATTTTAACTTTCACATCTTTTAACTTCCCAATTCCATCGAATACTTCACTGTATTTATTACATAACTTCACATGACTTGTCGACACATTTGATATTTCAGACACAATATTTAATTCCACAGATGTATCATAACACAGTAGATTGCCATACTCCCCTTGAACTACAAACACGGGTGCGGTTGTTATTCTACTGTCATTCTCTATCGTCGCTTGAAATTGTATCATTAATTCCAGCGTTTTATCCGAACCATAAGCGAATACTCTAGTATTGGCGTGAGAAAGTTTCGGTTTTCTCTTTATCCTTTTGAACGTATTTTCATCGATAACATTTATACTAGATCCAGTGTCCACTAGGAACTTCACGTCTGAATCGTTGATTTTCGCTGTGATTTTCGGTTGTCCTCTCTGAATCTTGTTAACGGTTACTTCACGTAATCCAAACACATATTCTTCATCGGAATTGCTTTCTGAAGTGTCATCTCGCTGTACAAGATCGTCCTCGAGTCTATTAATCCTTCTTCTCCCATGTTTTGTTTGTTGTTTTCCAGTCTTTGATGTGCATACGTTTGCAAAATGGTTGCGTTTATTACAAACGTTACAAGTCTTTCCGTATGCAGGGCAAAACTTCTTGTGAGGATATTCACCTCCACAGTTTCTACATTTCTTCTTTTTAACTTCACGTTCAGATGTTTCTGGTTGTTTCTGAAGAAATCTCGGATTGTTTCTGCGTTTCCGTATCGCATTAGTCATTTCACCCTCGTTTTTCTCGATTTCTGTTGCTTGGTGTTCCGATACTTCAAGCGCTCGTCCATCCGCTAATAGTTTTTCTAATGCCAGGTACTCACGAAGAGCTTTCAGTCTTCTCAACCTTGACGAACAACATCCTTGAATAATTTGAGACTTAATTTCTTTGTTTGTGTCCGCAAATTCACAGTTTACAGCAAGCTGGCGTAACCTGGTGCAGAATCTGTCAATTGTCTCATCCTTGGACTGCTTGGATTGTCGGAATTTATAAATTTCGAATTCAGTGTTCTTCTTCGGAGCAAAGTACGCTGTCAGTTTTGTCTTAGCGCCTTCGAAATCTTCTCCGGTATCAACGAGAGTGTCAAAAATTTCGTTCACTTCCTCTCCAGCATAATGCAGTAATAAAGCTCTTTGACGTTTCTTGTCCTTTATGTCTAGTCCAATGAACAGATTTTCTAGACGACTAATCCACTTTTTCCATCTAACTTCTGCATTACTTTCATGTACGGAAAACGTCGGAAAATTCGGCAATGATGTAGCCATGGCTTAAAAATCAGTGTTACTAATTAGTAAATCCAATGAAATACATTTGATTGCACTTTTCCACTCATAAGACGTCGCGAATTTTAAATACTCGTCGCCATTGTAAAATCGATGGATTCATTAAAACTATGTTTTCAGTTCTAATACTTTAATACAACTATATCCAACATTAAACAGCATCATATATAAATCAATGATAAACATTGCAGACTAGACGCCTATTGTTATAATAAGATCTGTCATCAGAACACGTGTTTGACCTTTAACTAAAAGTATGAATGTAATTTGTTAGCGATATTACAGCCAGTTTCACACAAAAAGCAACATATTCATTGAAAATGTACCGCGGAGAGCAAAACTCCCACTCAAAAATATCGAATACCTAACGGTATGGAGACAGATTAAGAAGTGACTAGATTAACCACTGCAAAAAGATTTTGCCGAATTAAAATACAGGTCCGGGTCCGCCCGGACCCATAGTACTAACATGTTGGGTCCGCTTTCAATTGAAGTTACATAAATTGGGGGGGGGGGGGTGGCTATAATTATAGTCACACCGGGAGCGGGTACATCAAGGCGTGTAAGAGAAACAGGGATGCCTAAAGTATTTACCTCTAAAGTAAAATTAAAAATTGAAAGTTGTTACGTATGTTGATATGTCATGCAAAAATAAAGCTAATCTAATCTTGTTTATCTTTATGGCGCTTTAGAGTGTTCGTTGGTAATCAGCTACGCCCTATCAACTGGTTCCCAATTGCAAAGATAACTCTGCTTTCCCGAGAGAGAACCACGAATTGAACCAACCATTTCAGAAATTTAACTTTATTTTATATTGCAGAAATTTGTTTTAATGCCGATATTGGGTAAATATGTAAGCTAACACCTTCCGTATGCCTTATAAAAAATGTACAATATTGTCGCGACAAACTATTTTTCGGTAAAAGAACGACAGAAAATGAAAAGCATTTTTCCCGCTGTTTTATGACATTTGCGTGCGACGATTTTAAAGATCTATTATGTGTGTTTATTTAATCATATGTATAAATGCTTGCAAGATCATTAATAAATGAATACAATAAACATCAATAAATATTAATATTTTCTAGTACCTATAACGGTAACCGGACAACTCGGACCGTAGTTAGGACAGATCGGACTGCATTTATTTCTTTGAATACTGTGATTGTTTAGAATATTTGAGAATATAATGTGATCAATAATCATGTTATTTGATTTAATATAATAATAATTAAACAATTAATTTTAAGATCTGAAAGAAGTCGAGCTTGTGTGTTTTCAAATAAGTGAATTTAGTGAAGCTTAATTAGATAAGAAGCTTCTTTGATTTTAAATGTGTAGCTTGGCCAAGCTGCTTAAGAATTATAAAAACCCTGACACGGCATTCTTTATCATGTCTTAACGACCATGTCAGCAGAGTGTAAGCAGAGTAACCAAACCATTAGACAACCCCAGGAGTACGTATTTTGTTACTGCTGTAAAAAATACACAGAACATGCACAAACATGACCCAATGCAATTTTAAACAACAGAAGCCTGTTAATTCCTGGGTCCAGTTTTACTACAATACATGCAAATTACCCATACCACCAGCTGTAGAAAGTACATGTCTTTTAGTTGGTGACAACATGATACTAGTACCACACTCCGATATCACCATTCCTTATTTTAAAATAAATATATGTTGAAGCTTTTTTGTTTTATTTTTTTTTTCACTCACAACGTAACATCGGTTAACAAAAAAAAACTTTATTATTACATGGCAATATAGATTTCTCTGCCATAAATAATATGGCAACTCAGACCGTATATGAATAATAAGGTCAGACTTGTCCTATTACAGTTTCGCAATATAACTTTTTATGAATACAAAAGGATCATAAGGTAGACCATACACATTAAGCAGTTTTCATTTGTCACCCAAAAAACCCTCACCTAAACATGGCGACTTGTATATATGCTTAATGCATGTGTACATCTGTACAGTCATGTAGTAGACTTACTCAACCAGCAGTTATTTAGCTAGCGCTGGCCATTTTCACAATTGGAGATACTTTTCACCAATGATAAATAGATTGTGAACATAATGGGCCACTGAATTTCAAATTTTTACGATTTTCATTGTCAAAATTGGCACAGGTAAATCCACAAATCTTACCAACATGGTCACACCAAAGGTACAAAATGTACAAGTTTATGGCATTAGTCATGTCATCGAACATGGTTTAATCATTAATATTAATTACTGTGAACAAGCGATCAAGCATATAGCATGATAGGTAAAATGATCAATAATAATAATAATAATAAGCTTTATTTATGTCAACATGGTAAGACAACATAGCAACACAAGCTCATGAAATCATTGATAACAGGGGCTGCTCTGGCTTCTAAAAAGCTGGCGCCAAAAAAATTGCCAACTGAAATTTTCCCCTGTCTCCCTGAAGTCTCCCATCATGGACTCGCTTCTAAACTGATCAAAATTTCCACTTTGTCTAAGATGCTCAGGTAATTCATTCCATAATACAGCTGCTAATGGCATGAAATGTGCACCAAATTAAAGTAGACTTGTTTTGTAACCTCCATAGAGCTTATGTTTACACTGGGTTGCACATTTGGCATGATAATAGATTAATAGATGAATTAATGTTACAACTGTACATCAATGGAGAATCCGGGTTATAAGTGTTATAAACCTCTGTACAAGGTCATTAAGTTAACAGTGTATGACGTAAAAAAACTCCCCCAATCAATCAGCAAGTGTTATATGCAGGTTGTGCATTAAGTGTGGGGTTAAAATACCAAAAAAACCAGAGCACAAAAAATATTAGTCTCCAGAGTGGATATGAACTCAGTACCGAGATTGCAATATGATGCTGCTTGTATTTATATGACTACTGCAAAAATTCAAACATGTAAAAATTGGTATTTTGGCAATCTCTATTAAAATCTGTTAATCAAAGTTTGTAATGCGGCATTTTTCATTGAATTAATAATATATGTGACCAAAGGATACTAGAAAATATTTAATATTTATTGTATTAATTATTAATCTTGCATGCATTATATATATAAATAATGAACACGCATATTAGATCTAAAAAATAATGACAATATAATGACTAATGATTACAAAATCCCTACTAGAACCTTGCAACCAGTTTTACAATATTATTTCTCCTAATTCAGCTTCACCTCGAAACGTGATTGTAGAGCTAGCTAAGCTCAGTCTTCACGAAATACAACAGTGTGACTGATAAAACCAATATTATAATGTTTGGACTGGCGGAAAATGGTTTTACCTTGGACTGAAAGTCCAATATTGTTATTTATTCACTTGATTGGTCTGAAATTGTCAGACTATTCCTTATAGGAGCTAATGGCCTTCTATGACAATTTTTTTAATGAAATTTTCCGTATTTTTTTGTCCTGAACTCAAAAACTATAACAGATAGAGAGAAACTGTCAATAGCAAAATGATCAGCAATACAAGTCTTACAATTCACTATATAATTAGTGGTCTGAAATTGTCAGATGGCTCGATAAGAATTATTAACCTTTAAAGATTTTTTATGAAATTTTCCATTTTTCTCTTGTAACCTAAAACCTATAACAGCTAGAGTGAAACTGTAAATTCAAAAATAGCAATACAAGTTCAAAAATTCACTTTATTGGTCTGAAATTTCAGATGAGACCTTATAGAATTTATTGCCCTTTAATAAAAATATTTGGTGAAATTTGTGGTTTTTGCTATGTAACCTAAATGCCATAACAGTTAGATTGAAACTGTAAATTGCACAAATGATCAGCAAAGCCTGACCTACAAATCATGAATAGTCCAAAATTGTTTAGATGACTCTTTATATTTATACCGGTAGCTGTTTGCCCATTAATTACAAATTTGGACAAAAGTTTTTGTGTTATAAATTAAAATCTATAACACCTGTAGTAAAACTGTAAATTACTAAATTTACTCTAAAGGACAATGCCTACAAATCATTTAATTTTCAGAAATCGTCTGATGGTATCTTATAGAAGCTACTGTAAACCAAAATTTTTGAAGAAATGTTTAGTTTTTGCCCAGTAACTAAAATGCAATAACAACTGGACTAAAATTTAAATATAGTTGAAGTCATTTGTGTTCTAGGTGAGCAATAACAGGCTCCATGGAAGCCTCTAGTTTGTCAAAAGCTGTATGTGTTTCAAATGAATTATGTGCTATTTATTTATTTTTGGGATACATCATGATCTATTCAAAGAAAGAGATCATGATCAGTTTGAATAAAAAATGAGTTCAACAGTCCTGATAGCAAAATTATAACTGATTGATTAAAAGAACTTTTAATTGAAGATCATAGTTCTTTCAAATTAATATATTAACTTATTTTAACCGTTGGCTATAATACACATAACTATTATATAAATACATGTTGACAATTTAACTGTCACCCTGCAGTCAGACATGCATCATCATGTAACATTTATTTTATTATACTGAAAAACTATTCAAACCAGGAACAACTTTATTCAATAATGGTATTTAATTGATGTAATAATGGTAATGAAACAGCAATTTAACAATAAAAGTAAACTAACAGTATCCAGAATCTTTAAATCTGCCTCGTTTGTGGTAGAAAAACGTTTGTTGCTTGACATTATTGTCGTCTGTTTACAACGGAAATGTAAAAATAGATATTGCGCGAATGGTACAGTATAATTTTCTTTACATTCCGTACCCATGGTAGTAGGTGACAGTATTTTTCCGACAGTTGAGTAAATTTTTTTTGGAAGTACTTGTATGTCACTATGGCCTATGGAAAATTAACATTGTAAATGAAATTGAGGTATAATAAATAATTATATTCTTTTGACATTTGCCCTGTGCGGGATCCGGGTGGCTAAAAGAATAGACTGCAGTCGCGTTAGCTTGGCGACTAAATAGGGCCCATTACCATGACCGGCGTGTCAGGTCGGTTTGCCTAAAGACCGACTGGGATGTGTGCCCCAGGTGGTTGAATGGGGTACCCCTGGCAAGCTGGGGTTGTCAGGCCATAATACGGAAAACCTGACCGCAAACCATATTAGTGCACCGTGTTGGGAAAAATGCCACGTTCCTCACACGTTAAAGAACGCTGCTGTAGTATTCGCTATGAGTAGGGATTTCGATCCCGCTACACGAGGCTAAATTGCCCGACCCTATCCATCCTCCCATTTGCCAGTAGCAATCTAAAATCCGTTACCCCTATTTTTCCTTGTGTCCCATCCCATTTTCATTCATCATCATTTCATGTTCATTTTATCATCCATTTCATGTTCATCGCCTGAATATAGCTGAAATATTGCTGCTTGGGCGTTAAACGCCATTAATCAATCAATCAATCGTCTTTTGACATTAATTTAGGCCCAGAAAAATGACATGTCAATAACAAACTAAGGAATATTCTGTTTATTATAATTTCACAAATGATGTAATCTCTTTATCTACATGTATGCAATGAAGTTACAGTTTAGCTATCAGACAACTACTGGTTCCAGCAAAAGGAGAAATCGAAAACTATTTGGTCTGGCAAAAGCTGCTTTGGTCCAGTATTTCCGGGGAAGTTGGTGGATCAAATGTCAACGATTCCCTGAAAAGATTTCATGAAAACTGTTAATCTTCACCTAGCCTCAGTTTACTATAAAATCTTTGACAATACTTTTTTCGCCTTGATTTGTATACACCTCAAGACAAAAAGTTTCATGCAAAGATCCTCATGGATTGAAAATTTATTTAAACCAGTATCAATTCAATTTCATTCAAAATTTGATTATACAAAAATATACAAATGAAAAATGCAGAATTACTATGTAATTTGCATGTACTAGTACATGCTTTCTGAACAGCTGGACATCAAGAATTGTCAACTTGTGTGGGTTGTCTTTGCCCTGGACTGTATATACGTAGCAAGTTGACAAGCTTAATGTCTTCAAATTAGGGAGGAAATAGTAAACCAAGGAAACATGCCTCTTTAGATGTGTTATTTCTCGTTTGTTTGTTAAAAAATTCATTGTCTGCCATTATTAGTAAATGTAAATAATGCAGATGGTTTCTGGATGCCTATCAAGTTGGTTTTAGTGAATTGTGGTTGTAGAGGTCGACATTAGTTTTTCAACCTGTTTCTGGTTGTCAATCACTTTTTTTGAGGATGTATACTATTGTTAGGCTTTTGGAGGTTTCTGAATCCTTGTCTAGCAATACATCTCATTGATAATTGTTACATGATATTATTCTGAGCCAATCAATAATAAGTTCTATTGAAGTCAGGTTTAATAAATTATGACAAAAAATATTTTGTCAGTTTAGGAAAATTAAAAATAGCAATCATAGCTTTTTTTAGTTAAAAAGTGTTAATTGTTACTCGCATTTCTTACAGACTTGTACAATCTGCACAATGTGAGACAGAGAGCAGTTAGACCACCTTAATCAGTCTATTCTCAGTCTATTTTGCAGCAGCCTCTGAGGGACTTTAACATACGTAAGTGGATTTTAATTATATACGTTTATATTGATATTAATGGCAATGTCTTAGTATGTTCCGATTTGACAGTTCCCAATTTCTGATAAATATTTTTTCCATCAAATTTGTCAATTTCTTGTATTGATTAGGTGTTAAATGTCCTATAATCCAGATGCATTATACATGTTATATTGACATGAGTAAATGTAAGCCTGTTAATTGTTCCCTAGAACTTTCGAGTACCTGTATTTATCTTGTATATTTTCTAATTATTGTTGTCTGGCTGTCTCCATTTCTCACTGGGTTTCACATTTTTTCCTTTGATTTCAATGTACACAGTATTAATGGTTTCGAAATCCCAGTTTTTCAGATAGTGTGGCATTGTGGGGGGTGGGGTTTGTTAGGAGGGGTTAGTTTGTAGTTTGGAAAACATGTAATTGCAAATCTTTTGAATAAATTACTGTGAACGTACTTAAATTCGTGGGTATCAATTTTCGTGGTTTTACCCAAAATTGCAAGTTCGTGGATTTGTAATTTTGAAGAAAAATGTCTTTGTGGTTTTTGGCTGTACTCGTTTAGAGTCGGCACATGAAAGAGTTCATTTAATAAAGATATTGATTTCACAACCTAATAAAGATGATCAAGACATATTTGTTGTTTACTTAAATAAACATATGCCAGAAAATTCATTTATAATTATGTATTCATCATTAATTAATGTGTTAACGAGCTGTGATTATTTTACTTCATTAAGCTGTAAACATGGCAAAGGTATACGTAGGTCTCATTTTTATTATCTTTTCATCTTTAAGCTTTAAAACTATCCAACAAAAATAAACTGTTTTTTTTAATTTCAATATTTATCAATCCTTATTTGATTTGATTAATTTTATGATCTTAACATCTTTTATATAAAAAACATCAGGCTAGACTTTTAATTGATTTATGGTGATCGAAAGGATTAATTTTGTTTGAAACTACCCTACGGATGTTTCTGTAGTGAAGTTTTTATGACTTCAGTTGGGTTTTGACAGGACATGATTATAAATTTGATAGAAAAAATAGATTGAATAACCAATTGATTAACTTTTAACTAATATAAAATGTATTCAATATTTTTTTATTAGAAAAGAACATGTGAATGTACAAGATACATTATAACACGACTTCTGTACACATTAAAAGAACTCTTTACAAAAACATTTTAATAAACCGGATGTATAACTGACTTGCACTAAAACATATGAAATCATTTGAATTTCACCAAATAAACATGACAAAAACTTATCTGAGAAATATTTAATGACTGACTTTGATACCCAAGGTATTTATCTGGTAGATTAATCAAAGATCGGCTGTTCCCATAGCTTGCAACCTATTCAAAATACACTTCAATGACATAGAGCATCGGTCCACATTGTAAAAGGTAGCTCACATCCATAATAACAATACAAAAGGGTTCATATTTCATTGGATTCTTAAATTCGTGGATCCGCCTACCAACGAAAACCACAAAAATTGGTACCCCACGAATAAATAGGAATTCACAGTATTGTAAATAATTCAATTGGAATTGTAATTTGTCTGTAATTTAACTTGAATCTTAATAAACCCCCCCCCCCCCCCCGCCGCCAACACCCACACACATTTCAAACGAAAACAAAGAAATTGATTTTTCTTCAACATCGGTTAATACTGTGTGCTTGATTTAACTCTCAATTGACAAGGATTTTCAGTTTTACTACTGAAGTCTAGGAGCTTTCTTGAGTTATGTTTACTTCCCCTCTAATAAAAACTGGACACCACATGTACATGCAGGATATAACTGAAAAGTTGATGAAAGTGCACATGACATTAAACAGAATTCAAGCGATTAAACAGACCTGCAGCTGTCTGTTGGAAGGAAAATTTGCATCTAATTCTTTGTTTTTGTTTCAGATATGTCTATTGCTTGATGTGGTCTGCTGTACAGTGTATTGTTTCCGACCAAACTATAATAAATATAAATATTTTGTAGGTATGTAGTTATGTTTTCTTATGCAACATTAATAAACCTGGGTAACTCCAAATCTTATTGGACGTCAAGTTGGATAAAATCTATATTCGCAAGGTTCTCATTAAGACGCGTATACGCATCCTGGACGCGTCAAAGTTGTGTAGGACGTGCCATTTCTAGATTCCGTGCATCCTCGGGACGCATCGCAGTCAAATCATTTGCGTCCCTAAAATCAACAGCACGTCATTTACCTAAACCATACATAACGACACTTTTACAACCGGATGTAATTCTATTTTTAGCGGTGATGCACAGCAGGTGAAATATATTGATCTCTTACAGAGACCGATGACCGATAATAAGTGGCTGAATTAACAAAAAAAATCTTAGCATGATTTAAATAATTTTTTAAGAAATTTATTATTTATTTTTAAAAACAAGTTTTTATAAACCAAAATGATAATATCTTTCTTGTACATCGCGCCGAAAGTAAACAAATACGTTTTCGATGTTCGTGGTTTTTAACTAAACGGTAATTAAGTGAAACACCTGGCTTGCAACTGGATTTTAAAAGTTTCCTATTTGAGTAGAAATTTATTATGTATTTAAAAAAAAACAAGTTTTTATAAACCATAATGATAATTTCTTTCTTGTACATCGAGCCAAAAGTAAACAAACACGTTTTCAATGTTCGTGGTTTTTAACTATAAGTGTTGACGTATTGTGGAGAGGGTTTTTTGCGTGAAAAATGAAAACTGCTTACCGCGTATGGTTCAGCTTATGCCCCTTTTGTTGATCAAGAAGGCTACTTTTTGAAATCTATAATTATTTCCTCGAGATATTCAGCGTTTTGAAATATGGCAGTTTTTTAATTTTGAAAGGGCGATTTTCCATACTAAAATTTGACCTTAATTAGAACGGAAGTGTACTTTAGGAACAATCGATTGTTGTCTACTCGAAATCCTTCGGGTGATGTTGTCTGCAGTTAAGGCGGGATAAGTCTTGCGGTTTGTCCGAATACCATTGAACGTCATGAAACCAGACGAACATATGTAAACATCGTAAGGTCCCTTTAGAAACAAAAATGGCTGACTTATTATGTAAAATTCCCGTAGCAAAAGTCAAGGACAATTTGTAACAACTTAACACCAGAGGCATATTATAAAACATGGACAGGTTATCGTATCTACATTTTTTCTACTGAATTTTCGTAATAAAAAGGTAAAATATAGAATAATGAAAAAATGCAAGCAAACAAATTTTTCCAAGGGGGGTTGGCATTTAGTATAAACGGTAATTAAGTGAAACACCTGGCTTGCAACTTGATTTAAACAGTTTTCTATTTGATTAATATATTAATTATTTCCATTAACTATCAGTGACTAGCTGTGCATACTTCAAATAACCAACAGAAATAAATGGTGTTAATTCATAATTCCCTTCCATAAAATGATACTAAAATCTTGGGATATATAAATATGGTCACAATAAATTATGTGTATCTTTCCATGCTCTTTCAGACTAAATTTTTATCTCAGTAGAAGATTACAACCTTACATTTTTAAGTTTTAAAACAGCAAACTTCATTATTGAATTGAAAATGCCTCAACCCTGACCAACTTCTTATAAGTACACCCAGACAGTGAACGGAAATATATAATACAATATTAGGCTGACACAAAGCAAAACTACCAAAACAAATATTTTTAATATCTTTTCATTCTGGAAACATGTAGATTACATGTAAGCTGTCATGTAATAATGCATGGATTTCAACAGGGATTTTAGTATCAAATAAAACATGAAGATGTTTATAATGTTACAAAAAAAACTTAATGTATTACTCATGGTAACGGAAGTTTGGTTCGAGTCAACTTTATGGACTCACCAAGACAGATTGGGACTCATATCATTCCAAAAAGTGATGAGTCCCAGGACTCACCATAAAAAATCCTAGTGAGAACCCTGATTCGGTTTTCTGAATGTTATCTTCAGTTAAGATGTAGTTTCTGTTTTAAAAAGCAGTAATATGTGTATAAGGCCATGACAATTGTTTACGGAAGCGTTATATCGCTAATTGACATCAGCAACATGTTAAATACAACAGTTAATTAAGCAGTTACATGTAGATTTTAAAGAAAGGAATATTATTTATTTGAAATTTTTAACCTTGTTTTCACCAAAAAACCTTGGAACATACTGGGATGGTTTCCCAGTGCTCGGCCCACAGAGCAACCCATAGCTAGCTTTTCCCCGGGTGGTGGATATGGGAGACCCTCTCATTGGGGTTTGTCAGGTCATAATACGGAAAGCCTGGCCATGGACCATAGTGAGTATGTTTGGAGAGTGCCACACTCCTTGCATGATAAAGACCTAAAGTGTCGTGTGAGCTGTTGTCATCACTTTGCGTCCATCTGCATTTTTAGCTCACCTGACCTGAAGGGTCATGTGAGCTATTGCCATCACTTGGCGTCAGTTCTCTTTGTCGCTAACTTTTCTTTAAAAATCTTCTCCTCCAAAACCACTGAAGGGATTGCTTTTAAACTTTGCACACATCATGGGTTAAATGTCCTCTACAAAGTTTGCACAAATCATGTCCTCATCATAGTTCTCTGTACTATAAGCCAAATACCAACCAACATGGCCATCATGGCTAAAAATAGAACACGGGGGTCAAAATACAGTTTTTGGCTTATAGTTCAAAAAGTATAACAGATACAGGAAAACCAAAGAGACCTTCTTTCTTCAGCATCAAAAGCTCTACAAAACACTCTGGGTCAAAAATGTATGACGACTCCTTGCCCTTCAATTGTCGAAATTGATGATTTTTGCCATTTTTGTCTCAAAATTTTGAAAGTGATTAGAACTAGAAGTTGGCATTGCTTAATTGTTCTGCTCTATGAGAGTCACAGAAATAACTTCAGGGTCAAGATTGTCTGATTTATTCCCCGTGAACTGTTTTTTAGCAACGGGTCATGTGAGCTATGCTTATCACTTTGTGTCCGTCCGTGTTTGTACACTTTTTACATTTTAATCTTCTTATCTGAAACCACTTGGCCAAATAAAACCAAACTTGGCCATAATGTTCGTTGCATGGACATTTACAACGTTTGTGTTTTTTATTTGGATTGAAAACCAATATGGCGGCCACCGCAAGACTTAGTTTAACATAAGACCCTATGGGAAAAAAGTTTAAAACAGCTTCTTCTCTGAAACCGTTTAAAGGGAAACTTAGCGAAAAAATGAAAATTTGATATGTTATTCTTCAACTAAAAAGAAACACATTTGCATCTTGATGTTTTATTATCTTTTCAGTGGTTAAGTTTCTGCATGGAATTTACCGTGTAAAAAATGCACTTATGGAGGTCCGCCATCTTGTCACCATCTCGTCACTAGATGGCGATACTAGACATCCAAGTACCTTAAAAGTCGTCGTATGATAATAACGCGAAACGGTCAATAACAGAAGGTTGTATTATAAGACAAGGTTGTGGAAAGATTTTGTTTCGTATTCCTGATATATATAAGAGCAAGAAAACCGACTTGCATGTGTAACAAGTAGTTAACTAATTTAAAGACTTCGACCTGAGACTATTTCCACAGCAGCAACAACGGTAAACGGAAAGAAAGTCACAGTTTTGATAGGAAAACAAGTCCATAAATATTAATTAAATTGAAAATTATTCGTATTATTATTTTCAACTTAATCAGATTAAGCAACTTATTGAACGAAACTTTTTTATACAAAATATTTGCGAAGTTGACTATTTAAGAAATAACGTTCAATGAAATATTTTTAAATACTCTGGTTTTCGTGCATCAAAATTTCACTTCACGTTTATTACATTTATAATTATTATTATTGTTATTATTATAATTATTATAACTGGTAACATTTATTGTGCGTGTGCGTAACACAGTTTCCAAACTTTTACATGTTGTGTATATTTGAGTTAACGTGTAAGTTTTACGTTTCCTCAGCCTTGGCATCTTTATAAGGTATTCGAAATCTTATATACATCCTGTGTTCTGACACTTCGGTGTATTCAAATCATACCTGTCTTGGCCGGAGGGGTGTGCCTTTCTAATTTCGAGTAACATGATTAACCTTTAATCTGGTTAGCTTTTGAAAAAGTCCGAATATTCATACTTCAAAGTCGGAGTCAAATGATCTAATAATTGCAATAAACATCCTGTTTGTTTACCTGCGAATTCTGTTAATTACCTTTCATAAAAGAGTAATGATTTACCTGTAACATTTTCACCTTTCACTGCCGTTTCAAGACGTGCAAAATTATCCACGGAATTTTATTTTTTATATAAAAATAATCATATAAATATATCTTTTATTGCAATTATTATTTAGGTAAATTATATCTGAGTTAAATAAAGACAGGTTAAAATTTGCGTCCAAAAATATTTTTATTAAAACAAAGAGCAATAAAACATTAAGACGTATTTGGTAATCTTATGTTGTCAGCCGGTCATTAGTCATCGCCACAGTTTATATATTCTTCACAGAGCTAAGGCAGAAAAACATATTTTTAAACTGGATTATTTATCATATTTACTGGATAATTACATTTATCACGTCACAAACGCAGTCATGTGATAAAATACTGTCAATATGGCGGCCCCATACACAAAATTTTATCACCTTTAATCCACTCTAGAAGCGCAACGGTAAAGAATACAATAAAACATCAAAAGGCAATTATATTTCTTTTTATTTGAAGTATAACATATCAAATTTTCATTTTTTCGCAAAGTTTCCCTTTAACAAATCAAAACAAAACTTACTAGCAATATTGTTTTGATAATCCTATATAAAGTTTACATTTTCTATGCCAACTGGAAATTCATACTGGCCGCCACTGCAGGACTAAGTTTTAAATAGGACCATATGGGAAAAAGTTTTAAAAGGCTTCTTCTCTGAAACCAGTTAACCAATGGAAACAAAACTTATTTAGCAATATTGTTTAGATGGTCCTCTATAAAGTTTGTGTTGTTTATCCTAATAGGAAAATCAAAATGGCCATCACTGCAGGAATTTGCTTAACATTGGACCCTATGGGAAAAAAGTTTAAAATGTCTCCTTCTCTGAAACTGGTTAACTAATTGAATCAAAATTACTACCAATATTGGTTGAATGGTCCTTTATAAAGTGTATGTTTTTTATACCATTTGAAAAAGCAAAATGGACACCACATCAGGGCTTAAACATAGGACCATATGAGGAAAAGTTAAAAATGGTGTCTTTCTAAGAAACCTGTTAACCAATGTAAACAAAACTTACTAGCAATATTGTGTTGGATGGTCCTCTATAAAGTTTATAATTTTTATGACAATTGGAAATTCAAAATGGCCACCAACGCAGGACAAAGTTTAACCATGGACCCTTTGGAAAAAAGTTTAAAAGGTTTCTTCTCTGAAACTGGTAACCAATCGAAACAAAACTTACTAACAATATAGTTAGTATGGTCCTTGATAAGTTCATGTTTTTTATCTCAATCAGAAAGTCAAAATGTCTGCCACCGCAAGACTTAACATTTAACATTGGACCCTATAAGAAAAAAAGTTTAAAATGGCTTCTTCTCTGAAACCAGTCAACCAATCAAAACAAAACTTACTACCAATATGTGTTTGATGGTCCTTTATTAAGTTTATGTTTTTTATGCCAATTGGAAAATCAAAATGGCAGCCACTGCAGGACTTATTTTAAAATACAATGTAGGACCCAAACAGAAAAAGTTTAAAAGGCTTCTTCTCTAAAACTGGTCAGTTAATCGACTCAAAACTTACTAGCAATATTGTTTGGATGGTCCTCTATTACTTTCTTGTTTTTTATCCCAGTCGTAAATTCAAAATGGCCACAACTGCAGAACTTGGTTTAACATAGGACCCTATTGGAAAAAGTTTTAAAAGGCTTCTTTTCTGAAACTGGTTAACCAATGGAAATAAAAATTTCTCAACAATATTGTTTGAATGGTCCTTTTTGAAGTTTATGTTTTTTATTCCAATAGGAAAATCAAAATGGCGACCACAGGCATTACATGATTAACATGGGACCCTATGGAAAAAGTTTTAAAGGCTTCTTCTCTGAAACCGATTAACCAATGGAAACAAAACTTACTAGCAATGTTGTTTGGATGGTCTTCTTTAAAGTTTATGTTTTTGATTGCCAATTGGAATTTAAAAATAGCCACTACCGCAGGAATTAGTTTAACAAAGGACCCTATGTGCAAATATTAGAAAAAAATCTTCTCTTAAACCTGTAAACACACACAATGGAAACACAACTTACTGGCAATATTGTTTGGATGGTTCTCTTTTAAGTTTATTGGAAATTACTGGACGTAGTTTAACATCATGGAAATGCCATCTTCATTGCCTATAAAATCAGATGAGCTATACAGGCTCTCAAGAGCCTCTGAGTATATATTTTCAATCATAACTCAAAAATAACTTCATCTGTTTTTATGCCCCATGTGAAGACATGTCGGGGGCATTAAGTTTTACTCATGTCTCTCCGTTTGTACGATTTTCAGTCAAGCTTTTCTCATAAACCGTACATGAGAACAATTTGAAATTTGGCAGGGTGGTTCAGTATCACAAGTTGTACGTCCTAAGCGACTTTTTGATCTGTCAGACAACTACTTCCTGTTTGGGACTGGGCAGATATGAAAATGTGTGAACACCAGTATGAAAAGTTCCGTCAAGCTTTTCTCAGAAACCGCACATGAAAACAATTTGAAATTTGGCAGGGTGGTTCAGTATCACAAGTTGTAGGTCCTTCAGACCTGTCGGACAACTACTTCCTGTTTGTGACTTCATTAAGCGGGGCATCTGTGTCCTATGGACATATTCTTCGATTTTGTATGCCTCCGTGACGACATGTCGGTGGCATTAAGTTTTACTCATGTCTGTCCGTCCGTCTGTCTGTCCGTACGTTCGAACGAATTTCCGTCCAGCTTTTCTCAGAAACTTTACATGAGAACAATTTAAAATTTGGCAGGGTGGTTCAGTATCACAAGTTGAAAGTCCTAAGCAACTTTCAGACCTCTCGGACAATTACTTCCTGTTTGGGACTTCATTTGTAAGTAAATACGTCCGTCCTTATGTACGAATTTCCGTCAAGCTTTTCTCAGAAACCGTACATGAGAACAATTTGAAATTTGGCAGGGTGGTTCAGTATCACAAGTTGTATGTCCTAAGTAACTTTCAGACCTGTCGGACAACTACTTCCTGTTTGGGACTTCATTTAGAGGGGGCTTTATGAAGATGATTTCACGTCTTCATGAAACTTGATTCATATCAAGCAGTAAAATTTTGACAATACTAGTACTGTTGGGGCTGTTCTTGGTGGCCGAGTAGTTAAGGTAGTTAGTCACTGACTGTTGATCACAGGCTTTTCAACACTGATGTTGCAGGTTAAGTCTAATGCGGATATATGGTGTTCTTGACTAAAATATTTATTGACAAGGATTTTCAGTTTTAATTTCCTACTGAAGCATAGGGGAATTCTTGGGTTACTTTGACATCCCCATCCAATAAAAACTGGACACCACATGCAGGATATAACTGAAAAATTGTTAAAAGTGCACATGACATTAAACAGAATACAAGCAAACAAACAGACCTTTATGTTGGGAGGAAAATTTGCATCTAATTCTTTTTATTTTTTTTTCAGATATAACTATTGCTTGATGTGGACTGTTGTACATTGTATTGTTTCAGACCAAATTGTAAAAGATATAAATATTTTAGTAAGTATGTAGTTATGTTTTCTTATGCAAGATTTTGCACTTTGGCACTTGTTATTGATACAATTCTAATGTTTTTCTCTTAGATGTTGCATAACAACACTATATTAACTATTATATTCTTTTTGGTTCTATGACAGACATTACATTTTAGCATTCTTCTGCTTCTTTGCTTATGTAAATACATTATAGGATGGCTGTTATGGACCATCATGTGACTATTGTCAAGGATGCCTTACATATGGGAGATGATAAATCAATATAGTGGGACAGACATACAATGGAAATTAAATATTTTTGTAAAACAAAGTTATAAGCATATCAAGACAACTCCTTATATTAGTTACTACCCATAAATGGCAATTTTTTATGAAATTTTCTGTTTTTGTCCTGTAACTTAAAAACTGTAACAGCTAGAGTGAAACTGTTAATAGCAAAAATGATCAGCAATACAAGCCCTACAATTCACCATGTAAGTCTGAAATTGTCAGATGACTTCTTATAGGAGTTATTGCCCTTAAATTGCAATTTTTTTATGAAATTTTTTATTTTTGTCCTGTAACTTAAAAACCATAACAGCTAGAGGGAAATTATACATAGCAAAAATGATCAGCAATAAAAACCCTACAATTCCCCTAATTGGTTTAAAATTGTCAGATGACTCCTTATAGGTGTTATTGCCCTTAAATGACAATATTTTAATGAAATTTTCCATTTTTGTCCTGTAACTTGAAAACTATAGCAGCTAGATTGAAACTGTAAATTGCACAAATGATCAGCAATAGAAGCCCTACAAATGATTGCTTAGCAAGATGACGCTTCATATGAGTTATTGCCCTTTAATTATGAATTTGGACAAATGAACAGTTTTTGTATTATAAATTAGTCTATAACGCACCTAGAGTAAAACTGTAAATTTCTAAATTACCCTAAGCCTACAAACCATTTAATTTTCTGAAATTGTCTGATGGCACCTTATAGGAGTTACCGTACTTAACTAAAATTTTTAAAGAAATATTTAATTTTTGCACAGTAACTTAAAAGCTATAACAACTAGACTGTAACTGTTAATTTCAAAAATTTAAATATAGTTGAAGTCATTTGGGTTGCAGGGTGAGAGATTACAGGCTCCTGGGAGCCTCTAGTATTATTGACGCTTTAGCGGTAGGTCGATCATGTAGTTGGTTCGTCAGAGTGGTTGAGGTAGTAAGTCATCCACTGTTGATCATGTGTCTGAGGTTGCAGTTTCAAGTCTCATTGTGGGTATAGGATGTGCATGTCTCAAATCTTGAAGAATTTTCAGTTTGTCTACCGAAGGTGGAGGGTTTTCTCAGGTTACAATGGCTTCCCCCCAATAAAAACTGGACACCACTTGCACAATATGACTGGAAAAATGATGAAAGGGGCATTAAACAGAATTCTAACGAATCTGTTTGAAAAAATTTGCATCTATATAGTTCTTTGTTTTTGTTGCAGATATGGCTATTGCTTGATATGGACTAGTGTACAGAGTATTGTTTCCGACCAAACTGTAATAAATATAAATATTTTGTAAGTATGAAAAGTATGAAGTTACGTTTTCTTATGGAAGATGAATGTAGCCTGTGTAACTCCAAATCTGATTGGACGTCAAATTGGATAAAATCTGTCTTCAGTTTTCTGAATGTTAGATGTGGTTTCTTGTTTTAAAAGGCATTAATATGTGTATAAAGGCATAACAATTGTTTACTGCAGCATTGTGTGTCTCATCGACATCAGCAATGTGTTAAATACAACAGTTAATTAAGCAGTTACATGTATCTTATTATCTGTAGAGTAAGGAATATTATTTATTTGAAATTTTTATTTTATTAATAATGAAAAGTAGACTCGAGATCTTGATGGCATACATTTTGTACCTGCCCTGGACAATTGTGAACACCTTTTGACCAGCACTACCACATACATGTAAAGTATCATCAGTGTGGGAAAAGTGTAAGAAAGCAGAGTTAGTCAATATGGCATTTTTGCAACCCTGAATTAGAAATTGTCATTGATTTCTCTCTTTCTTTCAGACTGTTGTACAATCTACATAATGTGTGACACAGAAGAGTTAGATGACCTTCATCAGTCTATTCTCAGTTTATGTGCTGAAGACGTTACAGTCATACACAAGTCCACAGAAGACCATACTGATGTATGCAATGAAGTATCCCAAAGGGAAGATGTACCTCTCGTTATTGTACAAAGTAAAAGTACTGGTTTATTGCATACTTATACTGACCTGAAAGATGGCTCTATGTCTGTTACACTTGATGACTCTGAAAAACCATGTGATAGAGATCAAACAACGTCCTCACACTACAATACAGACAGCAGCTATGAAACAGTTGATGAGACAGATAATGACACTCAACATGTTAGAACGCATGGAGTTCAACCAACATCAGGACAACTGATTCTTTCTGAACCCTCCTCACATGACAATACAGATAGTTATGAAACAGTTGATGAGATATCATGTTCTAGTAGTGATATCACAGCATGGAGCCCTACAAAATACGACCAAAGTTTAAGTGAGATATACCAGACAGTCCAAGAAACCATAAGAAACACTTCAGTAATAGAGTATGATGAAAAATTATCACCCATCAAAGATGTTGGAAATGATTCGAGATTTTTGCTGTCTGCTCCATCCACTCCGTCATTTATAAATTCAAAATCTCCTCATTTGATTAGTAAATTTGCACAAAGTACACCATTACAGTCTTCAAAAAATTTCAGTAAATATGGAACAGAAAATTTAACAAAAATTGTTGAAGAAACCAAAAGTATTAGTAACAGCAATAAGGAAATTGAAAGTGAAAGTTCAAGTTTAAAAATAGACAAGAAATCAATGTTTACAATTGATGAATCTGATTTTTCAGATATGTCCTTTGATGATTTATTATTAGATAGTTTTATGTTATGTAATGGAAAAGATTTTAATTGGAAGAAAATGATTGAAAAATGTAAGCCTGAAAAGAAAACTTCTGTGAACATACAGGGGAAAAAGTTAAATGCAGACCAGAATGTTCACTCAATTAGTAAACTGAAAAATAGTGAAATCCATGAACAAATGAAAGGGAAAGGAACAGATTGTGATATAGTACATAAATCCAGCCTTGATGATACAATTACAGAAAATACTACAGGTAACAGTGAATCTCACAATGATTACAAAATTGTAAAAAGAATCAAAGAAATAGACGTAGTGCTTGTCAAAATAGAAAATTGTGATACCTCTCAACTGAAAAATGAAAAACAAGATATATCGTTAGATGATGGAAATATTAGTCATCTTCCATCCACCTCCAAAGGTCAGTGTCCGAACATTAGTAAAATTAATATAGATAACATTTTTGCTGATGATGAATCTAAAGAAGTAGAGGAAAACGATAAACACAAAGGCCCGGGAAGGTTCTCTAATTTTACTAGTTCCTTTTTGTCTGATATTGAAGTTACAGAAGATGAGGTGTCAGAACTAGATGTTTCAGATATTCTAGGATTAAATAACTTTACCTACAGTGAAGCAGACAACATTGATTTGGATGACGAAGACGAGGAAACATTATTGGATGAGACCATAACAGATTTGCCAGAATCAATAAAAAACAAGTATAAATTACAGGAACAAGTTTCTATTCTTACCCGGGTAGACCACACCGAAGATAAAAATAAAACAGTCATTAAAATTGATGATACTACCACCGATGTCAATAAAAATGTTTTAAAATTGATTAGCGAAACTGGTGATGCTTTAAAGTCAATAGCTGATGCATTTAAGAATAATGAAGAAAAAGTAGAAGTGTTGAAGATTGAGGAGTCTGCCAAAACGGATGCTGAGGACCTTGCTGTTTCTAAGGAAATAGGTGACATTAAGAAAATAACTGGCAAGATAGATTATGAGGCTGAAAGGAAATATTTCAAAATAGAAAGTCCAGAAGTAAAAGACATAATTTCCCAGTGGGGTAGTTTGGGGATACAAGATCCAGATATCAACTTATCTTGTGCTACCAATTACCGTTTTCTGAATGAATGTAGGAAAGGACTTCTGGAAGGAACTCATATTTCTTGTATTTGGTTGCAAGAGTCAGTTGATGCAGAAAAAGACTGTTCGTCCCCAATGAAAAAAAGACAGAAGCTAGATAGTGAGGCACATAACCGACAGGATATTCTGAACTTAGAGCATGAATTGGATGAAATAAATTTCCGACATCGGGCAAGTCTTCAAAGACTCTTCCAAGAATGGCAGTTGGAAAAGCAGAGACTGGAGGACAGAAACCGTCCAATGCTTCAAAACTTGCACACGAGGCAACTCATGGAGATGAAAGAAAATTATTTTAGATTTAGACAGACCAATGTTCCTTTATTTCAGATGAATGTTATTAGACTGCATGCTGAACACGAACAGCAAAAAGCTGAATTTAAAGCTAGATTTAATTTAGAAATGGAAAAATTGAAGCACATTTTTCAGAGGCGAGAGGTTGATATTGAAAGAAATTTCAGTCATAGAAAGGCTCAGTTAAAGTCATTGATTGATCAAATTAAACATGTCAATTCAGATGGCAAATATGGCCACCATGTGACAGCTCAGTTTGTTAAAGGACCTTGTCGCTCTAACAATCTGACAAGATCTTTGGTAGAAGTTTATGTCCCTTCAGATGTTGCGACATGTATATTAAAGGAAGATGAAGTTTTCGATTCATTTTATAAATATGCTTGATCATTGTTATCATTTCTGTTTAAATTTCATTTTTCAGTTTTAAACTTTGAGTTTCATAGTTCTGTATATTAGTAATTCATTCTTACTGTGAGCTGTCTCCACACAGTAGTTGTTTTCTTCATCTGCCTGTCCATTCGTATCAAGGTCCTAGTAGGGTTTGAAAAATCTAGTTTATTTTTTTTATTTTTTTTGGTTCTATTCTGTGAAACATACAGATCTGATTTGGATTAGTGTTGGAACTGCCAGATTCTTTCTATTTCCTTTAAATTGTTAAGGATAATAATTAAGCATGGTTCAAACAGATCTGTGCTTGTGTACATCAATGTAGATTTCAGATACAATTGTAACTAATGTAAGTAGACGATATGTTGAGAGATCTTCTTTAACATTGTTTTTGTCCTGTGTATATAGTATACCAAATTTTGTGTTTTGAGAAGTTTTCTTGTTTATACCTGATTACATGTACTTACATATTTTTCAATAGTTACATTGAAATGCATCCATTCACTGGATTTTCTTAAAATTAAGTACATTTAGTACACAAATTCTGATCAGTAAATATAAAGACTGTCTGGACTTTAGGTCTTAAAATATAGCTTCATAGCATAATTGGCAAAAATTTACGATGTAGAAAACCTGTTATACTAGTATGTACACATGAAACAATAAATTTACACTAGCTACACTTCCAATAGCTGACTCAGATATACTAGTAAGTAACATGATTCTGGTGTATTTTTAAAACTCTCTTGCGTGCTTTGATATTTCTGTCATTATATCCTGAATGGAATCAATTTAGTTGTAGTAGTTCTGTTGTTTCAGTATATATAGTGTATTAATGTTGTATCTGTGAAATGTGCTTCAACAACCAATTTCTGCTTTTATGGTTTTGGTCATCACAAAAGATGCTTTGGGCATTTTAAATAAAATTTCCTATATTGTGTTCAGTATGCAACTGTAGAAATGTTGATAAAAAATGTATGCACTGGAAACAGTAACTTTATCTATTGTACAACTGCTCACATGACAGTTTAATTTTTACGAGAGATAATTTTGAAATACCAGTATGTGCATACATGTATGTACAAAATACAAGGTTTTCATATTGTGAATGGTTCACAGATATATGTTTATCAAAATCAACATTTTTAGAAATGCAATACAATTAAATCCAGATTTAATATCAGACTTGTCTCTTTACTTTAGTTTATTCCTTGTAAGTATATGTATGGATTAGTATATTGGATAAGAATTTTTTTTTTTAATAAAAAAGTCCGGTGATGATAAACATGGTGCTATGTATTCTTATTGTTTGTTTATTATTTACTTTTGAATTGCTCATGATAGAATTAAATTACTTCCTCTTTGTAAGAAATATAACTATTCCAGTTATTTCTTTTATATACATGTAAGACCACTTAAAATTTATCCATATGAATGGGCGGTCTTTAGTGACAAGATGGTCTATGCTGAAGGTCGTTATAAGAAGTAGCCTTTTATATTTAAAATCCGACAAGAACAATTCTGTAGCATACTTGATCAAATATTTGTGATAGATTTTAAATAATTTTTTTGTTATTAACAGTTGCATTTTTTGCAATGTAAGTGATGCACTGTTAATTGAACATCTGAGAGTTGACGCCTGAACTTCAGTCATTGAAATGTACACGTATTATTGGTGCTCATAATATTTTGGTTTTTTTTTTTTCTTTTGAATAATTTGTATTGCCGAATGGAAATTTATACATACATTATTTTACATTATAATGCACTAATGAATTCCAAACTTGGTTTTTAGTATTTTAATACAACATACTATTGGTTTTTAAGGCACCAAGCTTTTCACTGATACATTATTGTACTCCTTGAAAAATATATCCAAATTTAGCATAGATCCCTATGGCAAACATATGTACAAAATGTTTTCTTAAATTCCCATACCAATTAATATAATGCCAATCTGCAGTTTTTGTTAAGATTTCCCATTTACAAAATGGGTTTTCTGAGACACTGACCTCAATCCAAGATGGCTAACACTACTGTATGTATGTCTCAACAAAAACAATATTCTCCGAAAAGCTATTATGCCTATTATATATTTTATAACTTATATATGTTCATATCCATAGATATAGAGGTTTTAAGACCTGAAGTGCCTCAAAGGAGGGTACTGAAGGTGTTAATATCTCCATATCTACGAATATGAACATGTATTGTGAAGTTTAGTTTGAAATGATGACTTTTTAATTACTTTGTCAGCGCATTGGCAGATGTTAACGTAACGTTTTCTTCATTATCAAAGAAAGTTGGATTGAAATTTGGTGAGGTTGTTGTTTGTCAAACTGCATAACATTTGTTTCTTTTTCTGTTGAAAATAAAACACATTTGTACTCTTTGTCAAAGATTTCATCATCCTATGTATGACACAAACCAATTACCATTTCTTATATAAATGAATCTTAAGTACTTTTGTGCAACTAATGGTTAGCAACACCCAGATATATGACTTAGCAACGAGCCGGGTATATTGGTTTTGTTGAGACGTTTAACTGACCAATCAAATTCCAGGAATGATACTGGTACGAGGATATATATATATGTTTTAAATTAATTTTGTGCAAACACATTTAAGAAAATGTTGCACCAAATTAACTTGGAGTTTTCTTTAGATTACCCAACTTCAAGCCTTGGCAGTCATTTGTTAAACCCATAATGCATAGTGAAATATCTTTTTGGGGAAAACTTTTTTTATTGTCAGATATTCACATATTTATCTGTTAAAATCATCCGAGTGTGAGTTTGCTATTAAAAGGTAACGTAATGTGAGTGCATTTGTGTATGAAGTAAATATGTAAGACGTACATGTAAACATAGAAATATTAGTTAGACTAGAATTATGTTGGGCATTATATACAATTTAAACTTGTTCCAAAGATGTGTTCATTGATAAAATGTGGTAAGATAGGGCAGCAGTTTTATTGATATACACGGTAGAAGTAGTGATAACATATTTTGTCCTTTGTTTATATTTTGTTTTGTTATTTACAGTTTAAAGTTTTGCTAAACTCTATCCACTTCATGCAATAAACAAATGTAATAAAATAGAAATATTTAGATTTTTATGTTTATTTTTCTTATGTAAAGCAAATATCCAATCAATAAATCAATCAATCAATCCAATTAAGTAATACTTTAAGTAAATATATAAGTAATAAAAAAATTGTAGCCAATGTGATTCACTATTATAAAAGCTTACATTTCATACCTTTGTAATTGTTTTTAGATGAATTTTTCCCTGAGATTGCATTAATTTAGCTTACCAGTACATTTCTGTCCATCACAGAACAATAGCAATAATAAATCCCAGCAATAATTTCTTTATAGATTTTAAATATAGACTGTAGATCTGTACTTTATATACCTTATATGTAAAATTGCAAGTTAAGACCTACAGTAAAAAAAATACACTAGTTAAATTTTAAAACAGTCATTTTCTAGACAATAACATTTTTAATGCAACACCTGAGATTAGAAGTGCAAAAACTTCTTTGTTTAAATGATTTACCTATTTCATGGCAATGCTGAATAAATTTGTATCGCAAAGTTTTCATTCAAACTGAAGAAAAAAAGGCCCCAAACTGTACACATTTAGTTATTTCTTTGTGATAAATATAATAAAGTATGAAAATGGTAGTCAAGGTAGGTTTTTTACGTGTGTTTTTTAATCTAATTTATGAGCTAGCTACGAGTATGCCACTAATCCTTAAATCTACGGGTCCAAACTTATTAAGGGTTTCAGAGCAGGTTATGATTTGGGGTGTGGACTATGTTTCCCCTTCTCAGAGATCAGCATTGTTCATACTGTACCCTTTAAAACGTTTGCATTAGTAACCTCTCCAACAATTTTAATGGATATTCTTCAAACCTATGCATATTCTCAACAGTTTTGATGACAATTTTTGAAGGCACTATTGCCCTTTTTGACCTCATTTCAATAAAATGTTTGTACAAGGAACTACAAAATTTTAAATGGAATTCCTCAAAACATGTGTGCTCATTTCCATATGGAGTTTCAAATTAAAGAATGATCCAGTTAGACATCATGTACAATTTGTTGCTTTTAAAGGTTTTTAGTTTTTCTAATTGTCATGTGTTCTATTGCTGTGGCATTTGACAAAAAAATATGAGAGAAGGCATTTTATAGTAATATGCATCTTCGCTAGCCAAGGGTTACGATCCGATACTCTTATCTGCACATAAGAGTATCGGATCGTAACCCTTGGCTAGCGAAGATGAGTAATATGTGATTCCACAAGATATTTTTTGCTTGAAAGCAATAACAAATGTACATGTTAATTTTACTTTTCTGAATTAAATCTTATCACAATTGATATATTACATGTAAATTTTCAGCTTAATTTGTTTTGTACATTAATAACTTGATTCATTTGAATTGTTTATGAAATGTTTATATTATTGATTTTTTTTTATGCCCCCGTGACGACATGTTGGGGGGCATTAAGTTTTACTCATGTCCGTCCGTCTGTACGTCCGTACGAATTTCCGTCAAGCTTTTCTCAGAAACCATACTTCAAAACAATTTGAAATTTGGCAGGGTGGTTCAGTATCACAAGTTGTACGTCCTACGCTACTTTCAGACCTATCGGACAACTACTTCCTGTTTGGGACTGGGCAGATATGAAAATGTGTTAACATGAGTATGAAAATTTCCGTCAAGCTTTTCTCATAAACCGTACATCAGAACAATTTGAAATTTGGCAGGGTGGTTCAGTATCACAAGTTGTACGTCCTAAGCGACTTTCAGACCTGTTGGACGACTACTTCCTGTTTGCGACTGGGCCGATATGAAAATGTGTTAACATGAGTATGAAAATTTCCGTCAAGCTTTTCTCAGAAACCGTACACAAGAACAATTTGCAATTTGGCACGGTGGTTCAGTATCACAAGTGGTACGTCCTAAGCGACTTTCAGACCTGTCGACAACTACTTCCTATTTGCGACTGGGCCGATATGAAAATGTGTTAACATGAGTATATGAAAATTTCCGGCAAGCTTTTCTCAGAAACTGTACACAAGAACAATTTGAAATTTGGCAGGGTAGTTCAGTATCACAAGTTGAACGTCCTAAGCGACTTTCAGACCTGTCGGACGACTACTTCCTGTTTGCGACTGGGCCGATATGAAAATGTGTTAACATGAGTATATGAAAATTTCCGTCAAGCTTTTCTCAGAAACTGTACACAAGAACAATTTGAAATTTGGCACGGTGGTTCAGTATCACAAGTGGTACATCCTAAGCGACTTTCAGACCTGTCGGACAACTACTTCCTGTTTGCGACTGGGCCGATATGAAAATGTGTTAACATGAGTATATGAAAATTTCCGTCAAGCTTTTCTCGGAAACTGTACACAAGAACAATTTGAAATTTGGCAGGGTGGTTAAGTATCACAAGTTATACGTCCTAAGCGACTTTCAGACCTGTTGGACAACTACTTCCTGTTTGGGACTTCCTTTAGCGGGGGCATCTGTGTCCCATGGACACATTCTTCAATTTTTTAAAGATTTTTTGGGGAGTTTTTTTTGCAAAGTAAAAAAAAATTAAATGAATTGCTGGTATATAAATTATAGATTAAATTTTTTTTGTAAAAGATTAACATTTTCTTGTAAAATTCAGTCCAATTAATATTCTTGTGCAAATTAATATATGAGTTAATTTCTGTTGAATTTCACTTTTTTTCGTTTGATTGATATTGAACTATGTCGGCAATAAAAATGAACGTTTTCAAATCTAAACAAGATTCATGATATAAAACATACATGTATATAATTTTATATTTTAATAAAATTGTGCATTACTAACGTTAAAGTTCACTATTTTTTTACTCTCTTAAGAGATCAATAAATTGAAATTTCAATGCTATGTTTATTTCATATTGTATTAAATTGGTATTGGTTGTGTAGTATATGAAACACATTTGATTGTTGTTAATATCACAACTAGAAGCGTTTGTCACTCCATTATAGTGAGGCTACCTCAATATGTCTTGGTCCCACCTTTTTGTATATTTTGCTACATTTTTTTCTTATTTTGTTTCCTTTTTTTAACTTGTTTATTGCATTTTCATCATACATTTGTAGGGAAGTGTTTTTATCTGTTGTAGCACATAATTCTTTTGGAAGTCAATGGTATTCTTCACTTTGAAACTATAGATTTAAAAAGGATACTTTAATTTCCCCAAAAGTTGTCTTATGTGTGGATATATGGTAGTTCCCCTGGTACCATCTTACACAAAACTGATGTTAATATTCAAATTATAAGGTGTGAGGAGACTTAAAAGACCATTTTGATTGGTTGATGTATAACTTAAAGCCAGGTCAATAACAGTACATGTATAACACGATCAGATTAACATTAGATCATAATGACTGTATAATATTAGTTAATTATTGTACAAAGAGGGAACAGTAAAGAGATTGATTTAAAAAAAAAGAAAATTGTGTTAACAAATATACAGATGTAAAACATTTTCATGCAGTAAGAATGAGAACTGATTATTTGTTGACTCTTTGCATACTAGTCATTCTCTGAAGGTGTAACTTTACTTTTTATACTGATTGTTTGAATAAATTGTTTTGTTTTTATTCAGTTGTTATTGTTGTGGTAACAGAACAACTAGTTTCACTCTGTAAGTCAAATTTTTTTTATTTTGAGATTTATCTGTTGTAATGTTCAAGTTTATTTTTTAGTATTAACTACATAAAATATTTTCTCTACTGAGTGATAAGAAATAATATGATATGTCGATTTTTACATGTGCAAAGCAGAAATATTCAATATTATACCCCATACGTAAGAGAGGGGCTATATTGCAATTACCTTGTCCGTCTGTCTGTCTGTCTTTCTGTCTGTTGTCTGGTGCAAACTTTTGTAACAGATTTCTCAGCTTCTTCTAAAGTGATTGATTTCAAATTTTGTGCACAGCTTTAGCATGATGAGTTGTACCGTGCCTTCCCTTTCGAGATCAGTCTGTTATCTACTTCCTGTTTTCCGAGCCGAAAAATGGTCGAGTGGGAGTATACTTAGCAAGACTTCGGGCTGGTCCATGTTGTACATTGTCAGAAAATGTAAAATTTATTATACCCCCAAACTTAGTTTAGGGGTATATAGGAATCACCCTGTCTGTCTGTCCGTCTGTCCACATCCCTTGTAAGCGCAAGGTCGTATTGGTATTGTTGAAATGGTAGTTGCAAAAGAAATTTTGTTATCTCTCAATGAAAAAAGTATTTTTGTAGTAAATCCTTAAAGGTTTTTTGAGTGATTTTGTACAAAGTATCTGGGACCATACTGGGAGGGTTCCCAGTGCTCGACCCACAAAGCAGCCCAGCGCGTCCCCGGGTGGCGGATAGGGGAGACCCTCTCGTTGGGGGGTTGTCAGATCATAATACGGAAAGCCTGACCGCGGACCGTAGTGTGTAACGTGTTTGGAGAGTGCCACGCTCCTTGCACGATAAAGACCCCTTTTTTAGATTTCGAAAAAGAGTAGGCTCATTGTAGCCGCTACAATTTTCCGCCCCTACCCAAAACTCCATACTTTTCCAGTGGAAGTCAAAATTGTATTCCCTGTGACCCATCCCACCCCCATTTTCCGTTGATTTATTGTTTGTTAACTTGTCCCGTCCTGAATATAGCTGAAATACTGCTCGCTCGCTGGACGTAAAGCATACATCCAATCAATCAATTGTACAAAGTGTGTTCCGATTGGAATCCTAGATGGCTGTCACGGAAGAATTTAATATAGAAATCTCTTGTAGGTAATATATATAAAAAAGGGTGTTTTTTTCTTTTACCGGTATCTGGTGAATGAATTTTGACAAAACTTATCAGCAATATTCATACAAAGTTATTGTTAGCTCACCAGACCCAAAAGAAACACAGAAACAGCATCTTCACATAAACTCTTAGCATTTAATATCAAAATTTGCAAGAAAAGTCATGTCTCTTAAAAAGTTGTGTTGTAATTCAGGTGAGCGATACAGGCTCTTAAGAGCCTCTAGTTAGCTCACCTGACCCAAAGGTTCAGTGTGAGCTATTCTCATCACTTTGCGTCCGTCGTCGTCGTCAGTCGTAAACTTTTCACACATCAATCTTCTTCTCCAAAACCACTTGGTCAATTGGAACCACACTTGGCGGGAATGTTTATTGGGTGGTTCTTTACAAAGTTTGCGGGTTTTTTTTGTTTTTTTTTTTTTGGTGCTGAACAAATATTAAACATTACCGCTAGAGTCATTAATGCGTTCTGATTTGCTGAATTTCTAAAATCTTGTCAGATTGTTTTGAAATGTACCTCGGATGATCTTCTACAAAATTTGAGTTTTTAGTACCAATCCAAAATCCAAAATGGCCACCATCGGGACATAGTTCAACATAGGACCCTATGAGAAAAACATACAAACAACTTCTTCTCGGAAAATGTTCCACACAATGAAGCCATATTATGAAGAAATGATCGTTGGATATTTATCTTATTATTTTGATTTTTTCGAGCCAATTGCAAATTGAACATGGCTTCAGGGCTACTAATGGGTTCTGATTGGCTGAAATTTCTAAAATCTTTTTTTTTACAAACCTCATGTAGATTGATTTGAAAAATTACATAAATGTACCTTGAATGGTCCTCTGCAAAAATTAAGTTTTAGTGACAATCCAAAATTTAAGACGGCCGCCACCGTGGAACATCTTAACATACACAAACAGCTTCTGTTCCACACAATTAAACCAAATAATGCAGAAGTATATCTTGGATAGTAATCTTATTATTTTAAGTTTTTCGAGTCGATAAGGAACTTCAACATAGCTGCCAGAGCTGCACATGCGTTCTTATTGACTGAAATTTCAAAATTCGTTTCCTCACAAACCGCTTGACAGAAGAGTAATTGATATTGTATGATGCTCTACTACTTTTGAGTTTTTTGTTTGATCCCAAATACAAGATTGCTGCCAACATGGAACATCACTAACCTATGAAAAAAAACATAAAACGTCTTATTCTCAGAAACTGTCCTAGAAATTGCTGCTGATTGGAAATTCAACATGGAAAACATTCAATGAAACAGCATCTTCACATAAACTCTTTAGCTTTTAATATTAAAATTTGCAAGAAAAGTAATATCTCCTACAAATTTGTTTGTAAGTCAGTTGAGCGATACAGGCTCTTAAGAGCCTCTAGTTTTTTTTTATTCTGATCAGCAATTCTCTATAAAACTTAATTTAACACCAGACACCATGGGAAAAATGTTCAAATGTCTCTGAATTGCCAAGTGAATAGAACCCATACTGTACCAGAATGATTGGATGATCGCTCTAAGAAGTTTGCTTCTCTATCGTAAATCCATAATGGCTGCCAATGCTGGACTTGATTTAACATAGAAGCCTATAGTGAAGATGGTTTCAGGCTTCCTATTTGAAACCAAAGAGCAGTATTGATTGGAGTTTTTATGCCAGTCGGAAATTCAGAATGGCATCTGGCTATAAGCTTGAGATACCATGTTGAAAACATGTTCAAATGACTTTCCCTAAACTTTGAAGTCATATTGTAAGTGAATATTTATTTGTTTGGTCCTTTTAGGGTTGATGTGTATGTTCCAAAAGAAAACCAAGATGGCTGGCACCTAAGAATCCTATGTTTTAACTGATTTCTTATCCAAACCCATTGAACAACCAACCATCAATATTCATTGGATGATAATTCTCAATGTTTATGTTGTTTATGCCAATTGAAAATAGAGGCATCGGTGGCCGACTGGTTAAGGCATTTCGTCTACTAGTGATCACGCGGTCTGTCAACATTGAGACTGCAGGTTCGAGTCTCACTGCGGGCAGGGTGCGCTCGACTCCAATCTTAATTGACGAGGATTGCCAGTTTTTTTTACCAAAGATCTTGGCTTTTCTCCGCATACCCTGGCTTCCTCCCCCAATAAAAACTGGACGCCGTGATATAGCTGAACAAATGCTGGAACTGGCGTTAAACAATAGTCCGACAAACAAACAAACCAATTGAAAAATGGCTGTCCGACTCCTATAGACAAGGCCCACAAGTCATTAAACGGTTTGAAAATTGTCCGATGACTTTATTGGCGTAATTGTGACACTTTTTTGTGAAATTAAGTGTTTGTCCTGTAAATTAAATGTTGTAACAACTAGAGTGAAACTGTAAAATGGAAAAATGTGAAGATAGTTCGAAGTCATTTGTTTTCCATGTGAGCGATTGCATTCTTCTGGGAGCCTCAAGTTAAATTTCGCAGCAGTGGTATTCAGTTTCTTAATCATATACCACTATTTTGTGAATTTAAAAATGACGCAATTTCAACAATCTTTGTTTAATATTGCTGAGTTTATGATACCTATTTTTACTGATATAATGAACGTGCCACATTTGTTATTCGAATTCCATTATCATGCCAGTCGGAATGTCGTGCAAACTTCTAGTGCACATGTGTAGGAAAGAGGCGGGGACGTGGTGAATACAGGTTACCAGTCTGTTTTTGTATGCTTGTTGATGCGGTTGAACTTTTTCTTTAGGCACTTATTCACGTATATCATAGCAACCATTTTTTTCAAGGAAGATGTTGTACCCATAAAGCCCTCGACCGTCGACAGGAAACCAATTTTGCGTAAAAAACAAGCGATCATTTTAAAACAATTATTATGATTCAACTAAAGTTTATGGACAGCCATAACAACAACATTCCTTGTCTTCATGACAAAATGCGAACAGACACTTCAGAATGCCTACACAAGCAGCATTGCAGGTCATTGGAGAAAACCCACAATCCAGATCATCTATACAGAAAGGTTCTGCAGACAGTGATGGCTCTGAAAAAAAACATATAAGTTGTATTCACGTTTTTGTATTTTTTTTTTTGAGACAGTGCTTTTAATGGAATTACCGGCTATTTCTCCTTTGTAAACAAGCTCTGTTGCCGTCTTGTTGTATCACAGAATTAGACACGATAGAATATGAGTTTCACTAGTTGTTTAAACCCCTCCCCTCAAATAAAATCAAATTTAAAAAAAAACTCGAAACCAGTTAATCCTTCTATCCCTGTATACTTACATATGTATAATACTCTTGTCTACTGTATAAATTTAATCAGTATTTAACAGGTTGTACACATGTGAATTAATTGATTACAGAGCAAATTGTGTACAATAGTTTCAAAAAGGTTTTAAAAATACGTGGTTTAAACAGTTTCGCAATGTTATTATTAACTTTGTTTATAGAATATATAAATGTAAATTACTTCATTACTGATGTAAATCCCACAACAAATAACACATAGATACAATAGATATATGCACAATGCATGTCAGTTCATATTTTAAGCGAGATGTGAACTATTGATGTGTGTTTACTATTGGTAACTACTCACGTTTGAATTTAATTTGACTCTTATCTAAAATCTCCACTGAGATCAATCCTAAATAAACAGATGAGTACAGAGTTAAAGAAAATTAACAATAATATCTTATAACAGTAAACAACTTTAAGCATATATTGTTTATACATGTAATTATTATGACCTAAAGACTGTTGAAACACCACCAAGTTAAACGTGTAGTTGCATTTAGAGTTCGACTAACCGTTTGCTTTTAGATTTTGAAGTTAAAACCAGTTAAAAAAGTTTAATTGTACTAAATCTAGATAAAACACTAGTCGCACGCGTTTACTTCATCATGATATCTATACGTCGTGGTGGTCAGATCTCGGATGATTAGAAAATTATATGATTTATTGCAACCTGATTATTGCAAACACCTTTCATGATCTAGAGTCTGGTTATCGTTATCTCCCTTTCACGAGTACAACTACCCCACAGCACTTGCCTAAGGGTTTTTTAATTCTTTTTGGGCATCGTGGTTTTAAGTATGTGGTCTTAAAAGTATCTTTTAGTATACCTATATCCAGATTTCTTTCTAGTATACCTATAGCCAGATTTCTACTTAACATTTTGCATGAAACCGTGTAACCATCTTACTAGTAAAGAGAGAAAAAATATTACATAGATGTAATTCTAGTGTTCCTTTTTTAAATTCTAATTTTCAGTTGCTACTTTAATGACAAAATCTGTACAATTCGATTTTTTTTCAGTGCCTTACTTGTCGAAATTGTGCTTTCGGACAAACTTTCGACAAAATTGTATATAAATTTTACGATATATGAGTTACCCATTCAGTGTTTTACTACGCTTATCATATTCTTACCAGTGATAAGAAGCATCAATACAACAATGACCATCTGCTGTTTCATCTTAGAGACTTAACTAAAATGGAGAGAAATACAACCGTCTACCATATAGTGTCCTCAAATTGTTCCTCGGAATACGATATACGCAATGTTAAATTGTTCAGCTGTTTGTTCCCTAATTATAGATATGCATATTAGAACCAGTACTATGTGATAGTGAAAGCCATTGGCTGATTTACCTGCTTGTTAAAGTAACAGAAAAGTTGCAGACTTCTAATCGTCATCTTTTACAACATTAACTAAAACGTATACATTCCCATGTTTGGTGGTTCTCTCCTGGTATACATAATGTTTACCTATTATTACTATAAAATCGGTAGTGATATATTACAGACAACACAAAATATGCCCAAAACATGTCATCAATAAATGTATCCGTTTGTGTAGCATGCGAAAAGTCACATTTAAATAAGTTTATCGCTGCCGCCTTGCAGTAAAAATGGTTATACATAGAGATACTCTTGTCTACGTTAGTGAATACCAATAATACTATAATTATTGAGTTTGACAGATTATATTGTATTTCTAATTAAGTCATAATGACCCGAGTTATAATGATTCGTTGGGACTTATTGGTTTATCGCACTTGTTATTAAAAAATGGTTGCTTAATCATAACAGTATATATCTATTCGTTATTGATAACCATTTTATGGAACTAATTTCTACTTGTGTTTGTCATACGTATCAAAGACTGACTGTTACGATAGCTTTTTATAATTGCTACTATTTTACAGAGAGATTTATATATAACAGCTCGAAGTTTCAGTTTTCCTTAAGTAAAATTATAACTATATATATATTTATATTTGGTAAAATTAGCTGCTGAACAGGCAAATTACAGACATATGTCGATATGAGCTCCAGTTTACATTAGAAGAAAAACAAAAAGGTGCCCGAAATAATTGTAGTGTATATTTACTTACGTTCGAAACAAACTCGATCATAAAATATCAGACAATGCGTTCCGCTATCAAAGAATACCTTGAAATACAGGTAGATTTTGAAATCTTTGGTAGACACAGATAAGTGTTATCTAGGTTTTGTTGTAAGAACCACGTTTTGGACACAGTTTTGACCGAGTTTGCGGTCGTAAAATACGTCGTTCTCAAACCAGTTGATGATATTCTCCATGGTATTCTCGGTTTTTAATTTTTTAAATTTAACTCATACCGGTATATATTGCAATCAAAGTACCAAGAACTTCAACCTTGTTCATGTGTTGAAATTATCAGGATATATTTAATTGCAGGAGGCTTGAACAGTTGTATGCCGATGGGCAATATAATAAGCAAATGCCGAATATTTTGGGTTTAGAGATAACTGAAATTATATTAAATTCACGCCAGAAGGCAAAAATGATTTAAATAAAGTCCACATTTCAATATAATTGAAAAATCAACTGAAAGTCATTCGATAAAAATCGAAAAACTTAGGTACTGCAATCATAGCTCACAAAATATTACTCCAGCCTCGTAATATTCATTTTAGCATTCGAAGAGATTTAGAAAGCCGAAGTTTCTGTTCAGTCAAATGGTGTACAAATTCTTAAACGCATTAAAACATTCCGAGCTAAATTAGTGTATATGAGGGATACTTAATATTTGAACCAAGTAAACACTGTGCTCTGACGAGCTTTAAAATGAGACCGATAGACAGAATGGTCCAAAAAGTGATTTATATTAAAATTAAATTCTTAGGATTTTATTTTGTGACTTAATAGCACTTAATATTTGGCTTATCCACATAAACATGGGTATTGCATTTTCTTACAATTTTTGTATGCAAATAAGGCTAATTCGGAAACAATTGATGTTTAAAGAAACTAAACCGTTAATTTTCAAATATTTACGATTAATTCTTCAAACCATCAATATCAAGTGCCATCCAACATCCCAATGCAAGTTTTTTTGTTTGTTATTTAATTCTTTTGATCCCAATTGCTCCCCTTTAAGGCTTTCAAGTTGTTTAAGAGTATGTGGAGAAATCCATCCATATCTTTCATTATATATGTATTAATTCGATAATGTTTAATGACTAACTACTGTGCCCTGCCATTTTTAAAGCATGACTTGCTATTTAAGTCTGTACACCAAAATGTATCGCCTTCATTCCCCATTAGTGGCGAAAAAATTACGCTATGAACATGTAAATGGCTAGATAGCATTATATTATCATATACAATATACATGTATTACATAAATTGCTGATCAGTAACCTTTTGCATTGTTAATGAAGAACAGACCCAATTTAAAAACTTTAACGTATCTATTGTTATCCTACTATGCAGTTCTAAAGAAACTGACATAATCCAGTAACGTAGTGACTGAACCATGAAATTGAAGTCAAAGTCAGGTGACGACAGAAAAAAACTACTGCACATATTAACAGAGCAGTTGAAAGAACTGGTAAAGGATTGTAAGTACATTTTTTACAGAATAAGAGACAGTGCTTAATAAATACCTGACCTAATCCTGCTATCCCCTGGTGGGGCAGAGGGCATCCACAACAGCTCTCTATCTGTGTCGGTTCATCGCATCTCGTTTCGCTTCTGCCTAGGTGATGTTACAAGTTTTCAGCTCAGAGTCTATGGTTCGTCTCCAGGTGGTTGTTGGTCTACCTCTCCTTCTTTTGCCTTTAAGATTCCAATCCAGCGCTTGCATTTTGATGTTGCTTTATGTTGCTCAGTATGTGACCTATCCAATGCCATTTTCGTTTCTTGATGGTGTTCGTAGATGACTGGCCTGTTCTATTCCACAGTTCTGTATTGCTGATCTTTTCTGATTTGTAGGATCTGTCAGAGGCATTTGTTGACGAATACCTGCAGGTCGTGCTAGCTTTTCTTAGTTTGTTTCCAGGTTTCTGATCCGTACAAAAGAACTCATTAGACGTTGGTCTCAAGATCCTCAGTTTGGTCTTTTGGCTGATGTTCTTGTTCTTCCATATCGGTCAAAGGGTCACAGAGGCATGCCTGGCTTTACCAAGTCTCGACTTGATGTCATCGTCGGCTCCCCCATTCTTTGGGACAATACTTCCTAGATATGTAAACTGGTTGACTTTTTCAGTGGATTGACCGCATAGTGTGATAGCAGTTTTGTTCTGGGTTAAAGACTTGGTTTTAGATGTATTGATCTTTAGGTCTGTTGATTTTCCTTTGTTTTAAAGAGCTGTTGTTTTCAATTGGATCTGCTAGAATTGGTGGGATAGTAGACTCGCACCATCTGCAAAGTCTAGATCTTCAAGCTTGGCAGTTGCCATTGGATGCCTTTAGATGGTGTCATTGGAGGTTCTCATAATCCAGACGCTTACTAAATAACTCGTGGGATATTATGTTGTTCTCATTTACACATGGATTTTGTCCATGGCACGTACGGGCTTCCATACGCAGTTGCCATTGGATGCCTTTAGGTGGTCTCATGGAGGTTCTCATAACCCAGTCGCTTGATAAATAACTCGTGGGATATTATGTTGTTCTCATTTACATTTGGTGTTGGCCTTTATATTCGAATTTTTTTGCAAAGTGATAGCCTAATTATATCCGGGCAGGTCGGGGGTTTTCTCCGGGTACTCCGGCTTCCTTCCCAAATAAAAACTGGATGCCATGATATAGCTGAAAAATCGATCAATTATAGAAATGGCCGGATTACGTTAAAAGTAAGGTTAACAGGAAGTAGTTGAGCAACAAACCTGAAATCGAATCCCACGTTATGGGAGGCCATGCTGATGATGATGCTGCATACTAAATTTCAAGAGAATGTGACCAGTAGTTGCTGAGAAAACTGTTATGAACATTTTTTCCCCGCACGCTAAACACTCACCATACTATAATCCCGGCGAAATCAGGCCAACAATTGCTTACACACCATCAAACAAACTTATATCCGGGAGGTGATCTGGAGCCCAGCATTGTTTGTAGTGACAAAATTTACTAACAGCTCGTTTTGTTGGCATAGTTTCAAATGATGTTTCGCAAAGATACTGGTTCTTATTTAAATATCCATCCTCCTATCTCACTCATGAGACAAATAATCCCCCTTTTTACAAACAAAGTCCTACAAATCTATAACCATTATAGGCTCACCGGAGCCAGTGATCGCTAAACTGGAACACAAATGACTTTTGAGCATCTTTGAATTTTCGCAATTTACAGTTTGTCTAACTGTTACAACTTTCACGTTACTTCCCAAAAACAAAAATTTTCTTCATCAATTTTGATTAAGGTCAGTTACTCCCAAGGTGCCATCAGACAATTTCTGAAAAATTAAATCATTTGTAGGCCTTGTCCTAGATATTATTTTAGCTGTTATAAACTTAACACAAAAAACGAATTCGTCATGGCAATAACTCAGGCAAGAGTAATCTGACAAATTTACATTTTACATCAACCTTTCTCATTGGATAATTTGTTTGACAGTACTGATCAGTACTGGCTTGATCTCAGACTATATCCAGTGGCGGATCCAGCCAATTCGTTTATTATGATATCTGTTGTATACTGTACCAAATAAAGGTTACTGAACACAATAAAAACCTCTTGTTAAATAAATTCATTTTGATGCTTTGAAATTGCGAGAATGCAGGATTTTGCACCATTTTTTCGAGAGCCTTAACGCCCCCAGACCCCTTGCAGTAAATTCGCCTCTGCGAGGCGCGGGAGGACCACTTCGTGGCCCTCATTTTCTGATATCCCCCTTTTACGGCCCCCTTTCGAAAATCCTGTATCCGCCCCTGAATCAAGCCAAGGGAACTACACCAATATGGTCAACATGATAAAATTGTTGAGCTCAGTTGTCTTGTGATCAACGTGTTTGCAGGCAGCACTATCAAAAGACGTCCACAAACTGTTGTATTAAAGAACTGTTGACAATTTTTTCGTCCATTCCCAGAGGGGCCTCGGTGGCCTAGTGGTCAAGGTAGTAAATCGTCTACCGTTGATTAGGTGGTCTGTCAACACTGAGGTTGCGGGTCTCACTGAGGGCAAGTGTAATCAACTTAATTGACAAGGATTGCGGTTTTCCAACCGAAGGTAGGGGGTTTTCTACGGGGATTCTTGGACATTGGTACGAAAGGTCATTAGTCCCAACGACTTTTGTCTTTTTTATCTCAAAAGGTCGCCAGGATTTATGGTGTAGAAAAGCAATAGAAGACATTGTGAACATGATGAACGTGACTCCACTCAAAACTCTACTCGATTTTGATGAAACTTGGCATTTCCAGGGGAAAAATCTTGTCAATTTCACTTGCTTATTATTCAAGTCCAAGTGTGGCCAACTGCTCTTCACTAATGTAGATGTATGCATCTATAACTTGCATGGCTAAGTGTAACAATCTTTTGTCAAGATTGGTCAATATATGTACAGTAGAGGTGGTGTAAACATGCGCTCGGTAAGATTTCCAAGACGTCATATTTTTAGATTTATATGACTTAAAAAGAATTTAATATTCTCACAGACAGTGTATGTCTGTCTTGAAAATAAGAGAATCACAATGCTGCAATTATAAAAGGGACTGGGGCTGAATAATTTACCAGGAATTTTAATATTTTTCAATATCCAAACCATAATTCTTATATACAAAACCACTATGTTGCCCTTCAAAGGCATTAACTTTTGAGCTTAATTCCGGTCTAAATTAGATCGAATAGGCAGAGAGATCTCAATATAATAATGTCAACCGTTCCTTTATTTATAATTATAAAGATTAACTAGATATCAGTGATATGGTACCCATCTCTGTGGGCTACGCTTACCTTGAGGTCAAGGTCAAAGGTCATCAACCATGGTATGCGACACATCGCCTTGATCTTATCTACCCACATACTAAATATTAAAAGCCTACCACAAGTTACGGACGGACGCACGCACAGACCGATCCCTATAGGTGGTCAGCCACAAAGTGGCGGGGCCCTAATAAAACTGAACACTCCGAATTGGTTTTGATGGGTTTCCTCCTAAAGTAGAAACTGCTGACATATCTGATTCTTGTTGTTTATCTTAGTCGCTCTTATCAAAGTATTAAAACACCAAAAAATAAAGACTTTCAAGAGTAGGCCGAATGTAACTGCCGTTATAATCCGAAGTTAGTTTTATGATTTGTCGGATTAACGGCAGAATTCAGTCCTATTGCTCGCAATGTAGCAAATAAAAAATAATAACTTCGGTCTATTTACACAAAATTCAAACATCATATTTATCTTCTTTGCGTTATTAACGCTTTAGGCATTGCGAAACTAACGGGAAACGATCTTTATTGAAGAAATTCCTTTTCCGTCTTTGATGCATGTTTAAAATGCTATGTTGATCATTTTTTCCGTAGATGGATAATGTGACCTAATTTTATTATAAACGTGCTAATTTGCATACTACTATCAAGAGTAAGAATCAAGTAATTTACATATGTATTACCCAAGATGCAGCACGCCATTCAGTTTCTGGTTTCTCATGTAGTAAACGTATTTAAATAAGAGACACAAATGTCAATTAATACACAACGCACATCGGGTTATTTAAAATGACAATAACTATCATCACGTATCAATAATGATGGAATATAAAAACGAAACCGATAAAAAAAATGTTGACACTGTCGAAAGATATCAAGATCGACCACGTTAGATTGTATATGCAACTTATTTTGGACATCAAAGTGCCGGGAGTAAATCACTCCCGCTCTGCTGCATTACGAGTAATGGGTCCAAATTCGTACCCTCGCCAAAAAAAACAAAAAAGAGCGAGGGTACGATTATTCGTTCTAAGAACTAGTAAACAACAATACAGGATTTTCGAAATTGGGGGGGGGGGGGGGGGGGGGGCCACCAACAAGGTTTTTATAGTGTTCAGTAACCTTTATTTGGTACAGTATATACAACAGAGATGTCATAATAAACGAATTAGTACTGTTAATGCATTAATTTATGGCGAGTACGAGATGAGATTACATTTTTGCCTTTGGCGCTGGTTTTTACCCTCTCTTCTCTCTTTTTTTTATCCTTTTCTTTCCCCCCCCCCCCCCCCCCCCCCCCCCCCCCCGATCCGCCACTGTTGTGCATTGATAAGACACAGGTTTCCACCAATAGTGTGGTTTTTCCTGGTTGGCCCTGGCTATCAACGAAGGATAATTATCACGGAGTCGTGTAGTGTAGTGTAATAATTGCATGTAAAGAGTAATGTTATTTGCATGCAAATGATTATTTATTGGTACATGTATTATACGATTATGTGTTTTGATAATTATATGCGACCTACATCCAGTTGTCTGCAAATTTAATTTGTGTTCTGTTGTTTCTGTATGCCAAGAATTTATGTGCATTATTTGTGTTCTGTGTATGAATGTGCATCATGCATCAATGGGCATTTTGTGGTTGTTATTGAGATAATATCTTATTTAAACCATATGCGGATATATTTAAGGTGATCAGATTGCGTTTCTACATCTTCAACTTGTAGATTCTGAAATTTCTCACATCTTGCAAAATAAAAATTCTCACTTGAAAACAAAAATTACGATACTCCTCACATATGGAGGATATATACATATTTAAACAAGGCAAAAAACATGTTTTATATGAAATAATAAATGGAAAACAAATTCTTCAATTATTCAAGTTTTCAGAACATCAAAACTTCGGACCAATACCCCATCGGATTATAGACGTTTTGGAACATCAATACGGTCACCTTCTCTGCCTTCATACCCTAATAAAACTAGGTGCTATGATATAGCTAAAAAATGTGCTTAAAGTGGCATTAAAACTTAAAACACAATTCAAACAAACAAAAAAACTATTTAAAGAAAAGATTCTTAGAATCACTTTTCTGGAATCTTCTCATCACTTGACCATTAGGACTTTGTATTTTTCATACAATATTAAGAAATTCACAAAAAAAAGGAACAACATAACAATATATAACACCACATGTCTGTATTATTAAATTATCGTTTTCCACCAACACGTGGTTTGGGGGCAGGAGCTGTTTTAGCTGCTTTCATCTGGCTTTTTACTTTAGGAGCAGAAACCTGAAAAAAATTATTTGTAAGGTTATTTAAACTTTACTGTTATTTCCAAAAGCTGCATTAAGAAATACACTCTCTAACTGAAACATGTTGATGAAAGAACTGATGTACAAGTAATTTAAAACTACAAACTTTCTGTCCTAAAAACAATGCCTAACATGTGTACCTTCTCTGTGTTTTTATTTATATTGTCAGATGTGATGAAGTAAGAACTTCCCAAGAATATCTAATGTTTAAATTTGATTGGTCAGATTATGAATATGCGTGTCATGACAAACTGAAGACTTATATGCAAACATCACTTTCAGAAAAACTATATGTCGCTACCAAATAAATGTTTGTATTTTTTATTGTATTCCTTTTAAAGTTACAACCCTACCGATAAAGTTCATGGGCAAATTATTTTACTTGAATTTTGTTCAACAATAATGTAAACAATGGTAGGCTCGGTGACATCGTGCATGTGCCCAAAAATCAGTATATGAATCAAGAAATGATTTTAATAAACACAGCAATTTTATGTGCCATAACAAAACAGTGTAGGCCGATTCCCGTCCGACTTTTACCATGTACAAACAGCGCAGCGGTAAAATATGATTGGAAAACCAGTTCAGAGCAAAAGAAGTTTAGAAAAATTCCAGAGCAGATATGAACTCTGTGCCAGAATTGCACAATACAAAATGTTAAACAGGTATTGCAATGATTTAAACAAAATATTAATAGTATTTGGTACACAAATTAGTTACAATTTAGTTATTTTATTGACTGCTTACTGTTGTTTTCCTTTTTGTATAACTGTAAAACCATTACTTATTTTCCCAATTTCAAGAAAAACATTGATAAATTTTCCCCATAGAAAAGTTGGGGCTGTTTTCAAAAAATAAAGCAACAAAATCAATGTGTGAACATCGGTAACAAATATTAAAAAGAAAATTGTTTATATACTGAACAGAGAGTAGTTCTTGCCATTTAAATGAAAGAAGCATTTCTTGTCCTTTTGGTGACTATTTTTTCATTAAAATTGATAAAAAAAAGCTTCATTTGATAAATTTTACTATCCAAATCAACTTCTACATATCACTTTTAAAATGCAAATTTTTCACAATTATTGGGTGGCAAGAATTACTTGCCAGCCAGAACTACTCTATGACCAGTATAAATCATTGACCTTCATGTGCAGTACTTACACTTGTGCAACTACATTGTACCAAATCTTTATTATGTTTGGCCTATTCGTATGAAGTACTAGTATAGTTAAACTTAGGTCATGTCTTGTAAATTTTTAAGCAACCAAGCCCACTGGTCTAGCAGTAAATAAAGTTAATGTTGAACCCTGGTGCTTGACCTGGAAAGCATATGCAGAGTTTAGCTGGAAACCCATTAATTTTGTTGAGTAGGTAACTCCATGATTTATTTTGCCTCAATTCACCCGATGCTTACCTTTGTTGCCTTCTTCTGGGCATCCTTTGCCTTTTGCTTCTCTTTAGCAGCTCTAAAAACATTAGTTTTATTAATATTATAACTTCGGTAAATTGTTCGTCCATTATCGTTTTAATGTTATATATATGCAATCCTAAATTAAATTTAGAGTGGATTTACATGTAAAGATAAATCTTTGTACATATAATTAAAAACTATTACTAAATACATACAACTGATTACTGTTCAATGTGCATCAACAGATCAGTATCCAAAAAATCTACATTTACTATAGGATTAAACAGGATTACAAACAAATAAAAGTCCCAAGGACTTTTATGATATGTTTGTGAGTGAGTTGGTCTTGTTGATATACCAATAAATCCATTGAAAACTGTGTTTAATCCTTATAAAAAAATTGCATTAAGAAATTAATTTATCTAACGTGTTTCTCAACTTCATATTTCTTGTGTATTTGGTAGCGGGATTGACTGAACGTATGAATATTTTGTTTATTTTTAAACGTACGATTATTTCCATAAACCATTTTCTGATATTAATAAACACAATTTTAAGTTTTACATCAATATATAACCTTATTTTCTGTATCGAACACAAGGAAAGTTTTAAATTTAACAAATCATTAATGATAATTCATCAAACAAATAATTTGTAAGTTGATCGCTACTTTCAATATTGAAAGCCGCCATCTTTGTTTACATTGGTTACACTAAAAATAGTTCGGTCAACGTCGTTTATCCTAAAATAAATGAAGTCAACTTCATTAATCAAAAAATATATTTCGTTAAAAACCTCAACAGGAAGTAATCTAGACCAATCAAAATAAATGTATTTCTAAATATGCAAATCATATTAGAATTATTTGGATTTAAACGAAATCAATTTGTGTAGTTTAACTTTGTACAGTTTAATGAGATAGCTGAACATTGTTCATTGTAATGTTGATTAATTTTAGAAAGTTGTGATATAAAAAAGACTACTCATCACTTCATAAATCTTTTTTTGTCTCATCTTTAAATGATACATGATACTCAAAACAATTTTTTTCTGCTGAAAAATCTTATTAAAGGGAAACTTCGCAAAAAAATGAAAATTTGATACGTTATTCTTCAAATAAAAAGAAATATAATTGCCTTTTGATGTTTTATTGTATTCTTTACCGTTACGCTTCTAGAGTGGATTAAAGGTGGTAAAATTTTGTGTATGGGGGCCGCCATATTGACAGTATTTTATCACGTGACTGCGTTTGTGACGTGATAAATGTAATTATCCAGTAAATTTGATAAATAATCCAGTTTAAAAATATGTTTTTCTGCCTTAGCTCTTTGAAGAATATATAAACTGTGGCAATGACTAATGACCGGCTGACTACATAAGATTACCAAATACGTCTTAATGTTTTAATGATCTTTGTTTTAATAAAAGTATTTTTAGACACAAATTTTAACCTGTCTTTATTTAACTCAGATATATAATTTACCTAAATAATAATTGTAATAAAAGATATATTTATATGATTTTTTATATATATAAAATAAAATTCCGTGGATAATTTTGCACGTCTTGAAACGGCAGTTGTACCTGGACGTGAAAATGTTACAGGTAAATCATTACTCGTTAATGAAGGATAATTAACAGAATTAGCAGGTAAATTAACAGGATGTTTATTGCAATTACTAGATCATTTGACACCGACTTTGAAGTATGAATATTCGGACTTTTTCAAAAGCTAACCAGATTAAAGGCATGTAATTCGAAATTAGAAAGGCACACCCCCTCCTGCCAAGGACAGGTATGCTTTGAATACACCGAATTGTCAGAACACAGGATGTATATAAGATTTTGAATACCTTTAGATGCCAAGTCAGAGGAAACGTAAAACTTACACGTTAACTCAAATATACACAACATGTAAAAGTTTGGAAACTGCGTTACGCACACGCACAATAAATGTTACCAGTAATAATAATTATAATAATAACAATAATAATAATTATAAATGTACTAAACGTGAAGTGAAATTTTGATGCGCGAAACAGAGTATTTAAAAATATTTCATTTAATGACTGTTATTTCTTAAATAGTCAACTTCGCAAATATTTTGTATACAAAAGTTTCGTTCAATAAGTTGCTTAATCTTATTAAGTTGAAAATAATAATACGAATAATTTTCAATTTAATTAATATTTATGGACTTTTTTTCCTATCAAAACTGACTTTTTTCTTGTGACTTTCTTTCCGTTTACCGTTGTTGCTGCTGTGGAAATAGGTCTTATATTGGCTAACTACTTGTTACACAAGTCGGGTTTTTTTGCTTATATATAGATCAGGAATACGAAACGTAATCTTTCCACAACCTTGTCTTATAGTACAACCTTCTGTTATTGACCGTTTCGCGTTATTATCATACAATGACTTTTAAGGTACTTGGATGTCTAGTATCGCCATCTAGTGACGAGATGGTGACAAGATGGCGGACCTCCATAAGTGCATTTTTTACACGGTAAATTCCATGCAGAAACTTAACCACTGAAAATATAATAAAACATCAAGAGGCAAATGTGTTTCTTTTTAGTTGAAGAATAACATATCAAATTTTCATTTTTTCGTGAAGTTTCCCTTTAAGAATAACCAGCACAACACTTCAAAAAAAAAGGAAAAATACAAATAATTGATTGATATAGATAATCTATTGGTAATTTTACTGATTGCACAATGCTTTTGAAATACCTTTAGACTGCAAGTTAATGTCTTTTTTGTGAAAATTTCAAATGTTTTTGGACAACTGTCACCTTTAACACAATTTCTTTTAAAATCTTCTTCCCCTACATGTAACAATATCTTGAAGGTTCATTTAAATCAGATGTAAACTTAAGTTTCAATTCAGAAACATATTTTTGTGAAAATATCAGATGTTTTTTTGGAGTACTGGGACCTTAAAATTGACAAACAAAAATTTTCCTAAAAAAGGCTTCTTATCCACCTGAAATGAAACTTTATCCCAAAGGTTCACCCAAATCAAATACAAACTTTTGAGTTATCGTCCAACATATTTGTGTAAATTTCGGTAAGACTTCCAATTGAACCTTCCAAGGCAATGCATTACACTACCACAAGATACATGGAGTTCACACTGCTCGCACTTGCCCAATTGGCAATGCATGAATGTGTCCACTGTGTGGTTCACCAGTGGCTGCCACCCAGTGCCAAATTCTTTTATTTATGTTCGAAATTAATTTATTTTTAGTGAGGGGTTGGGGGGGTTCAAATGGAAGTCTTTCCAAAATTTCTAATGCCTTTTTAACTGTGTCCTTTACCTTTCACTGAAATATTCCAGAATCAATAAGATTCATAACTAAATGAATATGAATCTGATAAGTAACAATATCCCTTAGTTTTATTGAGTCAGATGCAAGCTTTTATCATTTGGGAACTAAATTGGGACAAAGGAACAAATGGACAAACATGAGGATCACCATATACTTCCAACTTTTGTCAAGCTGGGGTATAACAATTGCAATAAAGGAATAAGGTTTGTACTTTATAAATATATGGTCTCTTCACCTTTTTTGAGTCGGCCACAGAGCATCATCACAAGTTAGGGTTTCTATGTCCACACGAAACCATGACAAACTTTGCTAGGAATTCCCGGGCTAGAAGTCACTATTTTGATTGGCTACATCATACCTTGATGTAGCCAATCAAAAGCTCGCTTTCATTAACGGCTTGGTTAGGGAATATCCCAATGTCGATTGTAAATAAACCAAACGGATGCGTTGCATAGACCATGTGAAATTCAGTGTATTTTGTACAGTAGTTTTAATAGTTTGTTATTATTCGTTGCGTTACGCTCACGCTGGGTCAAAATTATAGGGAGAAGTCACTTCTCTTTTGGGGGCCTGACAGGGAGAAGTGAGGATAGAACAGGGAGAAGTGGGTGGAAAACAGGGAGAAGTTGCAGTATACAGTACAGTCAACGTGATGCTGTGATTTTCCCTGCATTTGCAAATGAGTGGAAAATGCGTAGTAATTTTTAGGTTTGATGCATTTGCGTGGAAACACGCAAACTGGATTCTGCCCACGATAATACCACGAATAATATGTCCACACAAAATTCGTGGATGATGCAATGACCACGCAAATTAATCTATATATAAAAATTCGCTGTGTAACATAGACGATGTTTTTAATCTTTACCTGCAAACGTATTTGTTCAATCGTATTTACGTTATATACAATGTGTATATTTCTTTTCCAGGCACAACAGAATTGTTCCTTGTCATACATTATAATAAAAATATCTATATATTCTTTCTTTCTTAAATCTATCTTTCTTCCTTTAGTTATTCATGTATGTTGGTAAAATAAACATCGTGTCCGTATATTTTCTTTTTTTTAAATATACGGTATGTTAATTTTCAATGCTCCATAAATGCTATTTACTTTAAGTAATAAATAAAAACGAAAATTTTTAGATGCTTTGTATGAAACAAACTACCAAAAACTTGTATACCTACAAACGGCGATTGTTAAGTTTCAAATATTGCATTTCCGAACGATCGCAATTTTAAAAAAATATATATCGATAGTATTGATCAATTGTAAGAAATATTTCAAATATCCCAACCAAATGTTATATCTTGTGTGCTTGTCTTTATCATTTTAGACAAGCTGGTAAAATTACATTTAAATATTAACGGAAATCCTTCCAATTGAGTTGCACCTTATAACTAAGTACGCTTATTGTGATTTATTAAAGATTTATAATCATTCAAGGTTTGCAATCCCACTCTTATGTACTACTCTCCAGCATTCAACACCTTACGGCAGGAGACAACTTTGTTTAATTGCCATATTGCATTATACGCAGGTTTCAATTAACAACTCTACTTCCAACACTTCCCGAGTCATCGTACATAAATGTTTTGCATTTATTTACATATGTGCACCTGTGTTAAATGTACGTGATATTTTTGTTGATATGCTACATATGTAGCTATGAGATACAGTTGAACCTACGTATTCAACACTATTTATAATTTTCAGATCTTATTTGTTTCCATCTCCGCCCATGAACATTCTTCACCATAGACTACTTCTGCCTCTTTGGTGCAAATATTTAACAATTTCCGTTTTCATTTACTATTTGAATGTGCATTTTTTGTTTATTTTTATTTATTTATTTTTTTGTTTTTTTGGCCGGGGGGGGGGGGGGGGCAAACAAAAAACCCGTCAAAATAGTATTTGAAAACGGGAATTGTGACATATTTCCACCAAAGAGGTAGAAGAATTCGGCCTATGTTGTTCACCAAATATGTTCCACCCAGGAATCGTTATAATAATTTTAGAATGTACATAATTGTATTTTCGTTTAGTAGGATGGAAATAGACCTGCTGCGAAAGCAGACGTTGCCTTCCATTACACAAATGCTCAATAGAATTTGGCTGAAATATACAAGAAACTGCAGTATTAAAAATGAGGAGCATTCACATAATATTTTTGCAATGTACTGTCGATGCCAAATTTTTAACTTCAATGATCTTTCATAATAATTGGGACAGTACACCTAACCACGTGTTGACTTGATCAATTCCGAAGGCAGTGAATTTACCTGTACAAAGAATTTGCTAAATAAACAATACTCCATTCCGAACTAATATAAGGAATCATTCAATTAAATATATTGTAATACATCCACAGTTTCTGTATATTTCTTGAAAATTCATAGAGAAAATGTAAGTACGATGTTCGAAGACAACTTCTGCTTACCGCATTTTGTGTTTCCCGCCTTGAGAATTGGCACGTGCAGTTTATGTAATTACAAAAGGTGTGTCAGTCAAGAAATGAATACACACGTTTAAAATAAATGTATGAATCCTCATTTGTATTAATAAAAATAATTTTTACTATAATTACTATTTATAATAATAAAGATATGAACAAGATTTTTCGATCCATGACAGAATTGCAAAACTTCATTCCAAGGTAGCAACGATCGTTAGAAAACCATATTAAAAACCGTAAGACAGTTGTCTTTGATTATTTACTGTCCCATTCGTGGGTTGTATATTTGTTTATAATATCCATAATTTGTTTTTCAAAATTCGAGTCTGAATTCGAAATATTTCCTTTAATCGTGAAGTGATATACGAATCTATGCACGTTGATTTTTTTTATAAGTGAATGTTTTTTTTCGGTAATAAATGTCGATTTATTCGCAAAATGACATTACCTGTAAACTTTTTCTTGGACATATTGTCACACATAATACGATGAACCAAACAAACTTAACAGTTTAATTGATATCGTGAAAGTTTATGAATGTTCCAAAACTAGAAACACAAAAACCGAGTATGCTTCATCATTATAAAATGCGTATCATAAGACAAGGTTCATTTTTTCTAACTGACAAACAACGGGATAGCTATATAAAGCGGCTCATATGATTAAGCAACATACACAAGTATAAATAAATGCAGGATTTTCTTCCGTTTTTAGGGTTAATAAATCCCAAACGTTCTTTTTCTCTACACACTTAATCACTTATTGAAAAATGTGTTTCTTTTATGATACGGGTATTGAAAATTTAAAAAAAATGAACTGATTTTGTTCTGAAAAAACGTTAATTCTTTTGGCAAAAACGGCACTGCAGGCGATGCTTTTCAGTATTTGTTTTAATTGAATAAATTTACCTGCCGGTTTAATCGTATCATGGTATGAAAATTTACGTCAACGAAAAGTATCCTTAATATATTATGTGTACAAAAGGAGAAAATGTAACATATACTTGTATAAACAATGTCTTAGATTCAAATTCTTACTGAATAGCGTTCATGTATACCGATAACATGTATAAATCGCGCCCACTCAAAGTTTTTCGTGTTTTTGCGCGGCATCCACAAATCCCGTGGAAAGTTGAAAAACTCAATATTTTGCCACGCAAATTTGCGTGGGTAAAAAATTAGTGATTCGTGGGCATAATTTGAGTGGATTTTGCGTGATTACCACGCGTGGGCTATGGAAAATCACAGCATACCGTTGACTGTACTGTATGTCGCGAAAGTGTCCTGTTTTCCTTTTTTTTTTAAATTAGTGTTGGCATTTGCATTTTTATTATGTTTTTTTCAGCAGTTTAATTTATTGAGGATAAAGTATCAAAGATTTGATTAACTATTCAGTATACTCATTTCACACATTTTCAAAAATACATGTATTAAACATAACAATAAAAAAAGAATCAACTGTCACAAAACTGTTCATTAAAATAAATGTTTCATTGTCATTGATACACAATTTGATTGATTTATAATGAAGTACTATTACAACTAGAAGAAAATTACATCATTGTGACACGTAATATATTAAATAAAATTATAAAATTCACTTTTAAAAGTATTTAAACATATTTAACTTAAATTTGTTTTAAGTAACTGCCAAAATACTATTTTTACTACGCATCTGTCATTGCATAACTCATTTCACCACTATCAGCGTAGTATAATTGCAATCTCCGGCACCAAATTCATATCTGGTCCGGAAATTTTCACAAATTCTTGTGCTCTGAACTGGTTTTCGGTTATATTGTAAACCTATACTTTATATACCAAATAAAAGTTAAAAGGGTACCAGTTCAACTTTGGCGCGTAAACATAATAAACATGACGCGGTATCAAAAATATAAAGATTTCTTACCAAAAGGGGAATAAAATTTGAAAAGCGACATTAGGCGATTCTACAAAATGAAAGGGCGACTTCACTTCGCTTTTGAAGATGATTGACGGCGAAGTGAGACCACAATAAGGCGACTTCTTCGCCCGAGTCGCCCTCCAACGCGAGCCATGTTTCATTAGTTGATATTTTGAAGGTTTGACATCATATGAAAATCTTCTAGCCCTGGAATTTCCTAGCTAAGTTTGTCAGGGTTTCCTGTGGACTCATGTGGACACAGAAACCCTGACTTGTGAGGATGGCCACAGATAGAAAAATGACTTAACCCTAGTATTATTAGTTTGAATAATGTTTAATGTCATTTCAGCAATTTTTCATCTATATCATGGCACCCAGCCTATATTGGTTGAGGAATTCGGAAGTTAATGGAGAAAAACAACGACCTTAGTACGAAAAACTGTCAATCCTTGCTAATTAAAATTATAGTACAGAAACTGTTCCTCTCAGATATCTGAACTAATACTGACTTGTATTTACCTAATAGCTTGTTCTCTCTGAGCTTTTCTGACCTCTGGCTTCTGGTTCCTTTTAGCCATGATATCTGTCAGTGTTGCTCCAGTAATGGCTCTTGCAAATTTCTGAGTTCTACGTGTCCTCTTTTTTGAAATTTCCTCGGTCATTCCCTTTTTGTGTTTTCTACGATACAAAACTGTCCAGTTGATGTTACGTGGGTTCCTTTTCATCAAGTGGTTGGCTTCAGTTTTACCACTGAGAAAATGGAATACCTGAATAAAAAAAAACATTGCACTATTAAAGATTTCATTCTTTCAAATGGCAATTTTTTCTTAAATTCATTCACTTCATTATTAAAGTATCAAAAAGAAAATTCAGTCACATATCAAAACGCTGATTAAATGACGGAAACAAAATATGATAGTTTGTCTCTACAAAAGGAATATAAACTCAACCAAACGCGGTAAGCAGTTTTCATTTGTCAGACAAAAAACGCTGCACCGACACAGTAACTTTTAGTACAAGGACATCTCACCCCACAACTTACTGTTTTTATTGGGGGAGGAAGCCTGAGTACTCTGAGAAAACCCAGACCTTCGATAGGAAAGGTAGTTTCTGATTATGAAAGATGCTCTTTATATTAAACTAGGACTAGTATAACTAACAATTTATAGGTTCCTGAAATTAAATTTTATTTCAATTCATATTTATCCAAGTTTTTATAATGATGATCAAGGATTTGTAATTTGATTTATTACAAAAAATAAATGCCTGTTAGTAATCACTAATCGATGCATGATGTGAATAAATCAAATGTAATTGTTGACATTTTAAAATTTTCTGTGCCAATTGTCATTGCATTAAACACCACTATACATTGTTGTATATATATGTACATATCCGACAAAACATTTTGTTTTTCAACTTAATGTAGGTTAAGCAATTTATAGGGAAGGCGCTTCCATTTCTGTAATTTTCTGGATTCTGTTGCTCAGTAGGATCACCTGAACTTGGCGACAACAATACTGGCATAAAAGTATTGTATACAATATTCTATAATATATTTATTTATTTATTTGTTCAACACATTTACAATGGTTATAACACATAAATTGCAATGAACACAACAACAGAAACTGGGTCTTGATACAATTCTACACCTATTCATCATAATTGGTAAATAAATATAAAAGTGCACCAAGATGCAGTTTTGAAAATAATATTTGAATTATAACAAAGAACTATATACTTGGATCGGCAGTAACATAGAGAAAAGTACATTCAATTGGAATTACAATTATTAAATTTTTTGGTTAATTTAACTCCTGACATTTTTTTATATATTCAATAACTGCTTTAATTGTTACTATAGAGTTGTTGTTTAATATGAAAGACATTTTGTGTTCAGTATTGAAATCTTTATGAATACGTTTGACCTTGAGTTAATATATACAATATAAGTACATTGTCAGAAAATATACAGTTTCTTTTTACCAGCCTTAGAAACATGTAGAAATGTGAGGTTCTGTCGAGCATTTCTTACCTGTTTTGTGGCGTGTCAGATAAACTTTATATTTTCTGACCATATATGAATATTGTTTTTATTCTGCAACCAGAAAATACATTTAATATTAAGCAAACATGAAAAAAGTGCACTTCTAGCAGATTTTTACTAGAAATTTTCGGCACTTATTCAAGTGATAGCCTGATGTAAAAAATATTGCATTCGACAACAAGGCGTAAACCAGAACAGAATACTAAATATCGTTAGAAGTATATGGACACGAGTACCAGAAGCTGACGCCATTGGTAGGGTCATATTTGTATAGTTGAAGCAGTATAGTTGCAGAATAAATAGTGTAACGAAGAATAGCTTATACTACCATTTAGTCAGTGAAAGTACTCCTTATGTTAAAAATTACATCCATAGGATTCGTTTAATTTGATATATATTTAGCGCATCTGTTTACAATCTATTAATAGAACAGAACGTTTAGAAAATCGATAATGTAATACACACCCCTGCAATTACATAGGTATTGAAGAAATAAACTGTTCCAGTTAAATAGAACCGTCCTGAATGTTGACCACCCCTTGAATTACATTACTGTTTGTTATACGCTTAAACTCTTCCTGCTGATGTCATAGAATTTTGGTATAAAAAGCCGTGAAACCCTGTATTTTGTGTCATTCTGTTCTTGACCACCGATCTTTGCGGATCAACTGATTCAGAATTACAGTGTTGAAGCTGTACAGCCTAAACAAGTAGTTCTGAATAGCTCTCAGTACTGAAGTGCAATAGGCGATAGTGCTTAGGTGACGTTCGAGTACAAGTGCTATTTGACTGTGTCTTTTAGCAGGTTATTCGAATAAGATTGTTTAAGAGGTATTGTTGACGTTGAAGTGTTAGAAGGCAAAGGAGCTATTTGACTGTGTGTCATTTAGCAAGGTGCTATTTTACTGTGTGTCATTTAGCAAGGTGTTATTTGACTAGGGTCGTTTAAGAGATTTTGTAGATTTTAAAAGTGGTTAGAAGCAAGGGCGCTGTTTATGCTCAAGCTTGGTGTTATTTAACAGTAGCGTTTATAAGTTGTTGATTTTAAATTGTTGAAAAAGCGGAAGTGTTGTTTAGGATCGCATATCTAACAGGATTCCACAGATCAATCTGACTTACAGCAGATTCGTACCCAAAGGTTAAATACCATAGCCCAGTTTCGGCTCGGTTACACGTTACAATATATAACAGGAGTATCATTATTTTTTCCAGTATTCTCACCAGACATTTTAGACTAAAAAATGGTGGACATGTGGTCTAGGCAGGACCGAAGCCAAATAGTCATGGGACGGATAGTCTATAAACCGTTTTTTTCTGTTCAATCATGCATGTGCGAGTGTTTATATCCCACCCACCCCATGTTGAGTTTTAAACAGAATATGCAAGATCACCTCTATGCGGTAAAATAGTTTAAAAAACGAATGGTTCAGTCTTACCTATCCTTTTTTTGTACTAACTTACCCTACAATCAGTTTTGACCAATCTTTTCCCATGGCCAGGGTATATTTTATAGCCGCTGAACGAGCACAGTTCAACCCTAAAACAAAATTATTATATATTTAAACACGACAAACTATATATGTTCTCTTGCATAAATTTGTAATACTTGATGACTACTTTAAAGCCAGATTTTATTGGATTTTTTGTGCCTTTTTCAATATTAAACATACTTCATGTTGACGACCGGAAAGAGAAAGATTTCACAACTAATTTGTCTGATAACCGTATCCTGTTAAATTGGAAACAGCGCAAAGCATCAATGAAAGATAAAAAAAAGATATTTTGGAACAAGAAACGCTGTTGTATTTTCATTTTTTATTCAAAACTATCTAATTTGATTCAATATTTGGTGTGGCCTTTAGATCTTGAGAAATCTGTTTTAAAGTGTATGTAACATTTTTTGGCGAATATACTGTCTTCAGGTATTCAGCCAAAACTGGAATCCCCTTTGTTACTAATAATAGATAGTGACAGAAAACTTGTATCAGCTGAGCGTTTTTCACAACACATTATTCAATGTTCACAAGAAGAAGAACTCGACTTAGTCATTATCTTCTGACAGTTGACGAATACTTCCAAATATTTTCAAAGATTTTGTAAATTACAATAATTCCGATTCTAAAATTTGGAACTTACCTAGATTTTAAAGTATAGTTTGATGTATTGACATTAAATGTACCGGGAAAGAATGGCGTATTAGGGATGAACACTGGACAGAAACTTAACACTATTTGTTTATTTTGACAGCTTCAGTAACTTTTTATCATGGGAAGTTCCGAACAGATTCTTAAAACTTATCTTAGTAAGGTACGATAGTATTGGCGTAAGTTAAGTAACTACTTAAAAATCCATGCGACTCATTTAAAAATGTGTTGATAGAAGGTTAACATACTACTGATTGAACTATACTGAATATTCAGTTCAGTCTATATAATATAATTGTAATCTGTGTGTGTGTGGTATCCGGATATCTAGACCAGATTGCTGCCTCAAGCTATTTGAGATAATGCCATAAAAAAAGACTATTTTATAATTTGTTTATAGACTGATTAGTAAAGATTGATTGTCATTTTTTACACACATTGACAAAACATATTTAAGACTAATTTTCCAGAATTTATACCTGTATGGGTAAAAATTTGTTACAAACAATTTATGCTGTAACAAATAATATAAATAAAGTTGTAAAAATCCATTTAACAGGGATTGTACACATAAACAGTGTCAAATAAAAGATTTTTCAATTCTACAGTCACAGATTCACAGGGTATTTGGGGCAACCTGGAGGTCCTATAACCTTCATGTATTTCCCAAGGGTTAAAAAAATCCCATTTGTGGAATTAGTTAATCCAGATATATATTTGGGTCTGTTTTTGGTAACTTTTTACCGATTTTTATTGGAAGTTCTAGGGAATTACACTTCTGTTTCACACCCCATGGTTCATTTAATTCAAAGTTGATAAATTGTGTTCTGTCAATTTTCGTGCCTTGTGATTTCAATGCTATTACATATTGTTTGTTTTCTGAATAAAATTAAGTGATTTAGAAATAAAATGTATATGTATTGTAAATTTGATGGTTTTTTTTGTTACATCTGATACTGGAAGTTGTTTGGTTGAAGTGGAAGTTTCAAAATTTCATGGAATATCTCCCTCTATGCCTATTAGACTTAATTACTGTTCCAGTAAGTTATTAAGTAATATTATGGCTGAGTAAACTTCTTTTAACAGACTTATAAATCCATGATGATTTTTACAATGCAGCTGATTAGTTGTACATATTAGTGGCATAAATAAGTAAAGAAACAAGGATTACCTCAAGTTTTAACTTTTAATAATGCAAACTGTTATTCTCCCAATTATATGTAGCTAATTTCCCAATTTGTGTGGTGGGGTACACATTAAAAAAAAGTATAAAATCATCCTTTTGTTGACAGTTTAAATAGTGAAAATACATATATGTTACAGTCAATCTGTGAAATCAGCTGTTTCATGAAATGACAAATTCACTCAGCCGTTTCATGAAATGACAAAATATTTCAGCCTTTTCATGAAATGGCATTATGTAAGCACATCAATTATCAGTTGTATGTGCTCCAGATAATATAATGAGATTTTCAATTTCCCACTGGCACAATAATTACATTACAATTTTTTCCTCTTGAGCAAAAGATTTTAAATTGTCATCTTATTTTCAAAGTGATTGAATTACACAATATGAGATACTAAGAACTCATTTTTGCACATATCAATAATGTACATTTTCAACACCACACAAAATGTTCACGTTTAATTCACATACATCGTTCTACTTATTCTTACACCTGAGACTGTTGTGGCATCTGCTGTTACACATTTTACCAGCCTTAAAACACTTACATCTGTTGGTTTTACATTGCATTTTACCATTTGCACAATCACATAAAAAAAAACCCTTAATCTCCTGATGTTGTTGCTTTCACAGCTTGGCAAAGTGACACTGTACATGTACATTCCATGTCAAAATCACAATTAGTCTGCAGGCTTTTGTGGACATAGATCAAATTGATTCCTTGCGTATTTGGAACTTATTCTTCCAGACTTGATAGCAATAGTGTACCTATTTCCTTCATTACAATCCAGAATTACACCAAGAATGTTTCGTGGGTCACCTTTTCCTATGTCAACCATAGGTATAGGAATAGCAACAATGTCTAGTACTTCGCCAGACTTTAGATCTACACGTGATCTTTTGACCATTCTCTCAGCTTGTGACAACTGAGAATCACTAGCCCTCTCTCTCTGCTGGAGTATTGTTTCGTGCCGTTGAGCCAAATTGGAATCAGATGCAGGCACTGGTTGTGGCTCGTCAGTTCTAGCAGATGTACATGTAGGTTTTGGCTCATCGGTTAATTCAGAACATGTAACTATTAATAGTACTTTATTAAACTTATTGTAATTATCCAATTATTAATGATGATAAGTTACACAACTTGTCATTTAAACCATGATCAAAGCAATCAATGTAGATAATCAAAGGGTAGTGAAAAGTGGGTTTTATCATACGTTTTAATTAGCTTGTACAATGCTGCGTTGCTTTAATTTGACTATGATCATTTTAAATATGTTCTTTTTTTCTTCTTTTGTTTTTTGTGGTATATTCAAATAAATTATACCAGTTATGATATCTAAGGCATAACTTTACACTGACATGGAGATTTTAGCCATTTCATGAAAAGGCTGAAATATTTTGTCGTTTAATGAAACGGATGAGTGAATTAGTCATTTCACGAAAAGGCTAAACATTTTAGCCATTTCATGAAATGGCTGATTTCACAGATTGGCTGTAACATACATACATTTACATCAGCGAAAACACCCCACAGTGTTACTCTATTTATTACTGGCAATAGGATGGACTGATGGAGCAATGCAAGTAGTTGAATAAGACTAATAAATATGATACATATTATATCTGCTGATTTGTTATGGTGGCTTCAAATATTGGACTGGGACCATACTGGGAGGGGTCCCAGTGCTTGACCTATAGAGCAGCCCAGAGTGTCCCCGGGTGGCTGATAGGGGAGACCCTCTCATTGGGGGGTTGTCAGGTCATACCTGACCGCGGACCATAGTGGGTAACCTGTTTGGAGAGTGCCACACTCCTTTGCTCGATAAAGACCCCTTTTGTAGATTTCGAAAAAGAGTAGGCTCATTGTAGCCGCTACAAAAGGCTAAATTATCCGCTCCCTACCCAAAACTCCATGCTTTTCCAGTGGCAGTCAAAATTGTATTCCCTGTGACCCATCCCACCCCTATTTTCCGTTGATTTATTATTTGTTAACTTGTTCCTGTCTTGAAAATAGCTGAAATACTGCTTGCTGGATGTAAAGCAGCATCCAATCAATCAATGAAAAATATTGGGTGCAATTGTTCTGTATCCTGGTTGGTTTTGAGAATTCTTGCTTAATTTTTCACACTAATTTCATTATTAAAAATGAGGTTAGTTACTTCTGTTAAATATTTGTAGACCAGATTACATTTCATTCACCTCACATGATAAAAATTCCCATTCAAAGGCATTGAAGAAGACAAGGTTTAGCCATGGTATAATCAACAAACTTTTAAGTTATTCTATAGTGCAAGCCCTAACTCTTACCATCATTCAAAATACTAAATGAACTGCATCAAGTGTCTAGACTGTCATGTCCATTTCAATTTTAGGCCTTGGTGGTGAAGTTTTTAGGTAGTTTGTCCACTATTGATCACACGGTCTGACAAAACTGAGCCTGCAAGTTCAAGTCTTTGTGTGGGCATTGTGTACTCTACTCAAATGTTAATTGACAAAGATTATTAGTTTTCCTTCAGAAGTTTAGGGTTTTCTCCAGGTACTTAGGCTTCCTATAATAAAAACCCAATGATGTAACTGAAAAATTACTGAAAGTGGCATAAAACATCATTCAAACAAAGAAAACAAACAAAATCCATTTCACATATATATTCTATGGATTTAATTATGTTACAAAACTATATACCATGCCTTACTCGTTAACATATATAAACACTTGTGCTACACAGTTGTTTTTTTTAAATATGTAAAAGGCATGGTATATATTATATATAGTACTGAAATGATGATAATTAAAACACTGACATAATTGGAAGATTGATGTTACCAGACTGCAAGATATGACATTTATGGCTTAAATGAAGGTCATTAATTACTACTTGTAAATTTATTTTCATTTTAAAGATATATGTTTAATGTTAATTACTACTTGCAAATGTACCACTTGATAAAAATTACCAAATTTTTTATCTTGGCTTCGACCATTTGGTGCTATTAAGTTCTTACTTTAATTTCTTAATATACTGTTTATTGAAAACAAGTTATAGAAGATCATTTATTATGGAAGATTATCAGTGGCATCATTTAATATTAAAAGTAACGGACAATCTAATTGATCAACATTTCTGCTAGTCAACATTTTTTTTATCCTATTAAATTACCTAGTGTCTATGATCTATATAATTTTATAAAAATCCTTTAAGTTTAAATTTAATTTCATTTACATATACATTGTATGTGCAGCAATTGAAGGAATCATGATTGGTCTGTCTGGTTATTTGTCGTATTAACAAGTGAAAGTAGGAAGCTATGCATAAAACAGAAATTTTTAAGAAAACATTTGTCTCAGATTTGTAACATACAAACATAACACTTTTTCATTACTTTTAAGCTATGCCACAAATAAGTCAAGAGATGTGATAAAATTTGATATGAAATGTTGAATTTGAAATAAATATTTCTGTACATTTTACGTGTAAATTTTATGGGCCTTATTTTACGTTCAGTACTGAAAGTCAGATATGTCAACAAAGTGTTGTCGGCACCTCGTGTGTATGATTGGAGAAATTTTTTACTCTAATTATTTAAAAAATAAGTTTTTTCTGGACAGAAATTTAGTGATTTTAGAAGCCCAGAATGCTAGATTTTTTGACAATCTCAGAAACTTCTGGTCCAATTATCCCTGGCCATGTGTTTACCCATGTGAGGTCTATGACAAAATGTTAGGGACTAGCAAAAATTTGGGAATTAGTTGTCCATGAGCCACCGCTCACAGAGAATAGGTTTGATCACTGAATATACTGTATATAATGTCAGAAGGCTTTCAGACTCAGTATTATGCAATATGTTTTAGATATTCCATCGTATTAAACCTGTGCTGTTAATTTTAACACAAGTCATATAATTTGATTTTATACCCCATTGTTTTGGTTTGCATTTAATGATCAGCAACATTTAAGTAAATTTTGTAATTATTTGGTTTCTGTACTTATGCATTAAACAATATGATTTTTGTCTGTTCATGGACAATAATACAGTCAAACTCAAAAAGAAGAAATAAGGAAATTAATAAGGTACTGTGCACAACATGGAGCAACATTTTAATAAATATTGTATTTTGTAGTACAAATATGCAGATATAGCAAAGAGAGACATACTGGGAGTGTTTTCACAGTATAAAGACTTGAGACCTACACATGGACCATTCAGTATGTAAAATTAACATTTAAGTATTGCAAGGTACACATATAAAATCAGTAAATATCTTTAGTTTATAGTAAAATTTAATGGAGATTAACTAGATTGTTAATAGTAAGTTTAATTACATTTATTGAAATTTGAAGAAATACAGGGGTTGTTTTATAGTAGAATACAAAGCATAAAATTGAAGTCGGATCTATCAATAAACTTTTTCAAGTATAATATTAATATAGGGTTTTCTAAAGCAGATATATTTCTCCAGTGCAGTTTAATTTGTTTGGAAAATGTGATGAAAAATGAGGAAATACATTGTATGTAAATTGCTAATACAAAGTTGTATACTTATATCTATCTTTTTGTTTAATTAATGGGAAGTACATTTACATGTTGTTACTTATTATTAGAATCAAACACAAACATAATTTGTTGCAAGTGCATATATATCTTGTATGTTCAGAAGATAAAATATAAGGATAATGATTTTAAAATAGTTACATTGGTTAACCTTTGACCTTTATTGCAGTATTTAATGATGGCTCACAAAAAGATTTGGTCAATCTTGATGGAACTATACCAGTAAACTATAGAGGTAATAACACAATACATGATGGTATTCCATTATACATGAATAAATTAAATTGAAATCATTTAGTTTAAATTATGTGTATTTGTTAAAAGGATATTGTCTTCAAAATTATACAAGTTATATATAATAGATCATGTAATCGGTGGTTGAAAATTTATGAATTGTGGGCTTCTGTGGCCATGTGGTTAAGGTATTTCATCTATTATTGATCATGTGCCTGTGAACATTGAGGTTGTTGGTTCAAGGCTCAAATTGGGCAGTTTGTACCAAACTCTAATCTTAATTGACAAGGATTGCCAGTTTTCCTACCAAAGGTTGGGGGTTTTCTTGTGGTACTAGGCTTTCTCCCCAGTAAAACTGATCCCACACTACATAGCTGAAAAATTGCTGAAAGCGGTGTTAAACACCATTTAAACAAATAAATGTCTGACTGACATCCAGTAAAGGGTTTTTCGGAAGTAATTTTTTACTATAGAGAAAAAATACTAGCTCATGTTTTGACCAATCAAAATTTAAACAATGTTAAACCTACTGGTCATTTGATGTAATATTTTACAAGCCCATCTGGCTTTCAGCATCACATTATTCTTCTGCCTCACAGTTTAAAATATTGTGACATTTTTAAAATTTGGAACACAGTTTCGTATTTCTGCCTAAAACAAACATAAAATAATGTGAATTGCTTGATTGGCTAATTATAAAATGCCACATAAACAAATTCATTATAATGTCAACACAATAAAAGTACATAACAATTATTTATTTTAAGAGCAAGAAATCATCAATTTTAGAACAGTTATTGCTTAAACTCTCATATTAGGTGCCAAAAGGGGATTTTACCTTATGGCTGTGTATTGCAAACAAATAATTAAATCAAGGAGTTAAGTTTGTGTGCAGAATTGTGATTTTTATTAAGGTGCTGTGTACAACATACCAATAGGAATATTTATACTGGACACCCATCCATACAATCCTCCAATCGTCTATGTCAAACCAACCAATACAATGCAAATAAAACAAGGACCCAATGTAGATGCCAATGGCAAAGTAGACCTACCCTACCTACGAGACTGGAGATATGTAAGTACATGTAGCATGAATTTATTCCATTTCCTAGCTGTGCTTTTCAGGCCATCACAAGTTTGCATAATTGCCTTAAATACATGAGATTGTGTTGTAAATCACCTGTTTTATTATAAGGATCGGGTGGCCTGTCAACACTGAGGTTGCGGTTTCGAGTCTCACTGTGGGCATGGTGCACTAGACTCCAATCTTAATTGATAAGGATTTGCCAGTTTTCCTTTCGAAGCTCTGGTGTTTTCTCTGGATTCTCCCGCTTCCTCCCCCAATAAAAATTGGATGTCATGATATAGCCGAAAAACTTCTGAAAGTGGCATTAAACATCATCCAAACAAACAAACAACAAATCTTCATACAATTAATTTGTTGCATACTTGTCATGATTTAAATCATCTTTTGCCAAGAAACATGTGCAAATTGGCCTTAAACAAGTAACGTTAAAATTTTCATGTTGGTTTCACCATCAAATCCACACTACATATGGTGATAAAGAAACGACTAATAGCTCTAAATTTAAATACAGTGGGTTCCTCTTAATTGCATAATCAATTTGTCCAAGAAAAATATTTAATTAACAGGAATATCCCATTAATAGAAAGACAATTTTTTAAACCAAAGATATCAAGTTTTCACTTTAATTTTCTTATTAAAAACTTAAACAATTCAGTTGATTCTATTCTGATACTTGTAAGAACAATCATAATACTAAACAAGGTTGTCAAACATGATTTTTGATAATTCTAGAGCAAGACACTGTTATTACCTTGTTAGGAAAATGTGACAAGTCCATTTCTGGATAATTTTATTCAATTAACAGCAGGTTTGTAATTTCATAATATTTTTCATGAAATTATCAGAAATTTTTAACATGTAGAGTCTAAAAAATGGTTTGGTGTTTTAAAGTATTATGCAGTTCAGAGAAATATTCCATTAACAGGTATGCAATTAAGTGGAATCTACTGTAGTTTGTAGAGTCAGGTTATATTTCCAATTATTAATGTTGCTGCTTCAGTACGAAATAGGTACACTACAAGTCTACAATACTAATTTGGAACATATACTTTTGACAACATTCTCCGAGATGAAGATAAATAGGTCTTTCCAGGAACTTATTGTGACCTGACAAAAAACCCAAATACTGGTACTAATTCTGTGAATTCAACACTTATTGATTTGAACTAATTGGTTTTTATTGGATCAATATGTGCTGTATGTATACCAACAAACACCCATAACATAACAGTCTTGGATGAGAATAGTTTTATATTAATACATCTATAATGTATGTATTCTGTTTTCATGACAAAACATTCATAAGACGTTTGGAAAAATCTTTTTATTTTAGCCACAGTCAGATTTATTAGGATTGATACAGATTTTAGTAATAGTATTTAGTGAAGAACCACCTGTGTTCTCTAAAACACAGAGCTCACAGAACAGACCACCTCCTTATGGAGGTTCACAACCACCATATCCATCACAAGGGGGTAGGTATTTAGTTGTGTTATTCTTTTATAAAACATTGTCACACAAGAATACTTTAATGATGTGATAATTTTGTCTGGAAATGAATGTTATTGGATTTCTTAATAGTAATGATAATATTGATTACAATAAAATTATAAATACAAAACCAGGATAATTTTATGTTCTTATTATGTATTTTAAAAAAAAGGTTTTATTTATTTGTTTAAGTATTCAGAGCATAGTAATCTGTTGCAATTAAGATGAACTCAGTTTTTGCCCTCATAGTTGTCCTTTTGGTTATTAGGGCCCCACCACTTATAGTGGATGCCCTATAGTGAACAGTTCGTCTGTCCATCTGAAACTAATCATGTTCAGGCTATAAATTTTTTGTCTTTTGAAAGGTATTGAATCTGTTTTGTGAGAACAAGAACAATAAGGAAGTTATTTGATCGACTTTATTTTATTGCTTTTTGCAAAGGAAATTGGACAGTAAATGTTTGTATTCATACCATAATTTACAAAAACCCTATATTTAAAAAAAATTATGATAATTAGTAGGGAGTGTTGCACCACTACAGTACCCAGGACAGTCAGGTTTGTACATCTCAACTCAAAAACTGCTTCAAAATACCTGTATGATTGATGTCTGAAAATGTGTTTATCAAGCTTTTAAACTTGCTTTTAAAGGCACAATATACAAGTTTTTTATACAAGTTTTCTTGATCAAAAAGTATTGATAAAGTTATCATAGACATGAACTTATGTTCAGAATAATAACTGAATGTGTGTGGCATTGATTGATTGATTGGATATTTCCTTTACGTCCGGCTAGTAGTATTTCAGCAGCTATATTCTGGATGAGAACCAGTTAACAAGCAATAAAATCAATGAAAAAAGTGTATTATGGGACAACAAGAACAAAATTTTGACTGTCACTGCAAAAGTATGGAGTATGTGTTGGGGTGGAGAATTTAGCCTTTTGTTGCAGCTGCAATAGGCCTTCTCTTTTTCAAAATCTACAAAAAGGGGTCTTTATCATGCAAGGAGCATGGAATTCTCCAAACACGTCACCCACTACGGTCTAAAGTCAGGCTTTCTGTATTATGACCTGAAAACTCCCCAAAGAGAGGTTCTCCTTTATCTGCCACCTGGGGATGCTCTAAGCTGCTCTGTTGGTCAAGCACTGTGAACCCTCACAGAATGGTCCCAGATGTATGTGGCATGTAAGGATAGATAAATTAGTAAGGCTAGTCTTCGAATGCTGCCGATATATTTTTGTAGTCTTATCCTTATCTTTCTCATCTCATGTTAAAAGTTATTCTCTCATCTTTGCTTTGGCTTGTTTACAGTTTGTTATTAGGATTAATTGATTAGTAGTCATCAATTTTTTGTATCAATCTGTTGGAATCTTTATCACCCTGCAGTCTTTACACAGCTTTGTTTCTAGTCTTTAAGCTCAAGTTAATTGATTTTTTTTTTCATATTTTACCAATATGGTCCCTATCAGAAAATAAAGGTTAGGATTTATAATTTCTATTCTGGCCCATTCTGTTGAGGAAAAAGGAGTATAACTTTGTTTTTTAAATGTTAGTTGTAATTTGTTACTGTTTGTCTGACTTGATTGCAGTTTTTTTGTTTGATTGTTTGAATTGTGTTTAATGCTATTTTCAGCAATTTTCCAGCTATATCATGGCATCCAGTTTTTATTGGGGTAGGAGTACCAGGAGAAACCCTTGACCTTCAGTAGGAAAACTGGCAATCCTTGTCAATTAAGATTGGAGTCCAGCGCACCCTGCCCAGAGTTAGACTCGAATCCGCAACCTTAGTGTTGACAGACCACGCGATTTTTATTAGAAGAACTACCATAACCACTTGGCCAACGAGGCCCTTTGCATTTTTTTGACAATGTACATATGCTATGGTCCTTCTGTTTTCTTCATTGATTTATTGTTTAATATTCTTGTCCTAAATATAGCCGTAATATTGCTTCATGGATGTTAAGTTAACATCAAATTAATCAATCAGATCCCAAACACAGGTGAATTTACTCATGATTATTCTGTTTATTGTAGAAGTATTATTGACAATCAATGAAAAATTGTTAAATGTTGATTCATTGACTTGCAAGACACACCTTTGTACTGGTCAAAACTTTGTACACCACTGATGACAAAATAACTAACTTCTCACTTATCGTTATGACACAAACATTGAAGAGAATATTAGTTTTGTTGTTCAAAAGTTTGGTGTTTATTTTAATTTGTTTAATTTTGACACTTTCATTGGGGATGACAAATTAATAAAAATAAAACTTGAAAAACATATCCAATTCTTTGTAAGCAAGAATATAGTTTCAAATATTCATATATTTAACATTAGTTTATAACAGTCATGGTAGGTACCATCAGTTGATGAGACTTAAACATATCTTGAGTGAATAATAAAGAAGTACCCTACGAAATGGAATGAGTGTTAGTTTTAATAAACATTCATGTTTCCAGTCAGTTAATTGAGTATGGATCAATTTTTTTTTTTAAATGCTTAGATCATTACACAATTTATCAGATTTACCTGACTGACCTTAAAATTGCAGTTGTCCTCACTTTTATCCACTGCTTATTGCACTTCACTTAATCATAATATTAAAACCCTTATGCTTTTTCCACTTGAAATAAAAAATAATTATTTGAAGAAATAAAGGTCACTTTAGTATGATTTAAGAAATAATGTGGTGCATGTACAGTTGAATAATTGGTTGTTGCATGGCCTCATTCTTCATTATAAATTCAATTATTTATGAGAATTTATCATTAACCATGATCATTTCTTACTTTAATTTTGAGGTCATAGAACATTCCCTTTATGCTTTAAGTGCAGAACAGTCTAGTTTATATTGTCTACTTTATTAAAACCATAAATTTTCGTATTGTTCTTCATCTTACTTTCATACTTTTTATTGTTTTAACTACCATTTTTATCTGTTTATATTTTAATATTATTGTATGAGGTCACGTTTTATTATAAAAGGGAGGCATGAAGTACTACTAATTTAAAAATACTAATAATTTAAAAATTATAATTTTCACGTCCTGAATATAGCTGAAATATTGCTTTCTGGACGTTAAACAACAAACAATTAATCAATCATCTTATTTTCCATTAAATTTTGGACCAAATACTACCCTTTATGCACCATGTCCTGTGATACTCTCCTTACAATATTTAATTTAAGGTCAAGTAATGGGTTAATAAAACTAATTTATCTGTTATAATGTTATAAATTAGATTGGTTTATTCACAAACACCTTAACTGTAATCTGTAATGTGATGATGTTAGGCAATCTCCACGCAAAGGATTCTGGGTATCCTACGTCAACCACAATCACCTCTGCCATACCATTGGTTGACATTGTGAGAGATATCTCTCATGGCGGATAAGCTTTGCGTACAAACGCAGTAATTTCAATGTAAAAATGTATCAAAAGTGTTTTAAAAGACTATATAAAAATAAATGAGATCTCGTGAATTATTTTACAAACATCGTTCTTTGTTTACCAACGTCACGGGCAGACGACAAATTTAGTCCCACAGTAAATGGAGGATGACGTGTGGCAGAGGTTATATCTGGGAACCAGTTATGTTCTCTGTGCCGGAGAGTGGATGTTAGGATCATATTTGAACTAGTTAGCAGAAAGCAGTAAAATCTGCATTTATCTTCTTGCTAGTAACATGTAGCATCATAGAAGTCAGTTAGTAGAAAAATAATGTCATACAAGAATTGAAATATTTGTCAGAGACAGAGCTATACCGGGGTATATAGTTCATTGATAAACACAGCTAAAATATTGCTTTTATAGTTGAACAGTTGACATATTTTGATGTAAACAAATTATACATTTGTTCGCCCAAAATGTTAGTATTATGTTTAATTTTGTATTGTCATGTTTTTCGTTTTTTAGGGGGATTTCCTATGCCTCAGCCATATTCATCAGGATATCCATCCCAAGGTGGGCAGACAGGAAGTTACCCCCAAAGTGGTTTCCAGGGTTACCCACAGTATCCACAGTCAGGATATACTAACAGTGGATTCCAGGGTTATCCAGCTGCAGGGCAACCCTATACGAGTTCATATCCTTCATCTACTGCTGGTGGATATCCAAACTATGCTGGTGGTCTACAGACAGAATCAAGTTTGTATTTAATCTACTTTTTTTCTTATTGTTAAAAAGTTGTTGTACTAAATCAGTAAAAAAGTAAACTATAATGTATGTTTTGTATAAATCATTTTACATGTCCTTTTTCTTTTTCTGTTGTACAGTCAAACAGAAAAGAATTTATTTAAGCATTAGACATATACCTTTGTTATCATTTTAAACAACAATATGTCTTCATTTTGTTCAGATGTCAGTTCAGCTATTCGTCCAGGAAGTACTATGACAGTCACAGAGGAACATCTAAGAATGTCTTTATTGTCGGCAGTAGAAGACAAGATGAAAAGACGACTTAGAGAAATATTTGAGCAAGCTCAAGTAATATTTTCATGTTTTTTTTCAATATTTTAATAATTAAATAGAAATTTAAATTTTATTTTCTATATTGTCTATATACTTTTATACCTCTTCATGCAATTTGTAATAAATTTAGTGTAATGCATGTTGTATAGTAATGTGAAAACTTGTAACAAATCTTATGCTTGGTTATAGGAAAGCCAGTTTAAATCGATGATGGCATGAATAATTCTTTGGGAAACAGTTTTTTTATTTTCTATTGCCACCTTTCAACCAAAATGTTCACTATAGCTAAACATAGGGAAAACCATTGTAGATATTGAATACATGTATTTGAAAGTCACAAAAATGTTCAGAATGTGAAGATTACCATTCATTTATACCAAATGTGTTAAATGTCTCCTTATAAGAGTTGTTTTTTGTGGTTTAAATGTCTCCTTATAAGAGTTGTTTTTTGTGTTTAAATGTTTCCTTATAAGAGTTTTTTTTTCTGTTTTTGGTTTCTATTTTGAAAACAGTAACAGATGGAGAAAATTTGTTCCCTGCATAGATAATCAGCAAAGCAAGTTTTATTAGTTCAAATAAGCCTCTGGTTCCTGCATTGTCATATTCCGTAATTGTTCTTTTATTGTTTTGCAAAGGATGAATGCAAAATTGTCTACCGGTAAATTCATGATAATAGTAACAAATCTATTTTTATACAGAATGTGATCAATTTAGTGCAAAAGTATGCACATTGCAATTGTTCATGGGTATTAAATGCATTTTGTTAAATTTTAGGCAGAAATGAATGTTTTATATAAAACCCAGGCAGATCTTAACACAGGAAAAGAAAAGCTAGAACAAATTTACAAAGATCTGGAACAAGAAAAGGTTTGTAATTATGTCAGTATATGATATATGATAAGACTCTAAATTTATACATTTATTTCAAGAGCTGTTTGCTTTGTCGGAAAAACTGGTTCCTTTCCTGTGAAGGAACAACTGATAGGTCATTTTTTTATGCCCCAACATTTAACATATTGGGGCAAAAGGGGGGGGGGCATATTGATAAACCCCACCTGTCTGTAATTTTGTCCATCCCATATGTTTTCCAGATTTTTTTGTGTAAATGCTTATAGATATTTTGCTGATTTTTCATTTGTGAGTCTACAGTGATCAGTTACACCAATAAAAATGTCACAATACAGCTGGATACAGCAGAATGTTACACAATTCCATTCAGTCTTTTAGAAGATTGTTACTTTAAGGCAGTTTACCTATACTAATAACACCATATCATTGCATATTTCAGGAAGAGATAGAAAGTAATATTACATTGTTGAAAGAAAAAGATAGAGAAATCAAGGAGGCCTTACAGAAAGTGGAGAACCAAGACAAACTTGATATAGATGAGGCTGTAATAACTACAACACCATTGTACAGACAGTAAGTCTGTGAATTCTTCTATTTCTGTAAAAAAAAATGTTTTTTATAGGTAACTTGGCATAAATATATTACATAAGCTGCTGTACTGGCATTTTTTTTTCGAAAAACAAAATTGATCCGATTTGAAGTTTAATCTGTGTTTAAACCAATCTAAACTTGAGAATTTTTATGTTGCTGTGGTAGGTTTTAAACTTACTTGTAATTCAGAGATTTGACATAAATTTGTTTTAAGATGTCAAGGCATGACCTAGGTGGTAATTTACAAACACAAGAAAACAGCAACTCTGTTGTTAAGCAGGACCATATTAACTTCAAGGAAATTTTTTACTTACAATTATCAGTTATTAATCAAACATTTATCACTATTTTGCAGTATTTTCCTTTAATCTATTATCCTTTCTTACTCTACTAGCATGAGATGGGTCCATCTCACCTCTCTGTCAAGATTCTGCAGTCGATTTCACAATGAGTCATAAGTGTAAAATCTATCGTAAGTGTTGGAAGATCAAATGGAAATCTATTGTGACGTCAGAACTTACGATAGATTTTACACTTGTGACTTTTTGTGAAATCGACTCCTGGTCTGTAAACACCATGACATCACAATGTTATATATCGGCATAAACATATTATTTCCATTGTATTATTATTTGCAGGTTGCTAAATTCATTTGCAGAAGAACAAGCAATTGAAGATGCTATCTACTATTTAGGTGAAGCACTGAGAAAAAACGTCATAGAATCTGATGTGTTTTTAAAGGTAAAATTTGTGTTTAAAGATTCTTACTGGTACCATTGATTCATTATTATTCCTGGGTACTAATTGTCATGGATTTATGGATACAGACTAACGACAGATTTTAGCAAGCATATACTACCAATGAATTAAATTTGCTGGAAATGTGGTGTCAAAATGTTCCTTAATATACTTGATGTATTTCTGTAGAATGTTTTGATTCAACATAATTATAAAATATACGCTAAATGTTGTGCTAAACTACAAATTCTACAAGTATGATTTTGTATTTCAGTTTTTTTACTGGATTAAAACATACTTATAAATTCTTTAGTGTCAAAAAACTAAATAAAATTTGTTTAATCTTATCTTAATGTCATTTTCTAACATTTTCTACCACAATTTCTGTAGTTAGATATCTTTAAACTTATAGTAATCGAACTTGCTTCAGTTCTTTATTTTTGTTCTCAAAAATCTTAATTTGATTCCTTTTGATGTTTTTTTTATTCACAGCAAGTACGAGAGTTATCTCGACGACAGTTTATGTTACGAGCTTTGATCCAGAAATGTAGAGAGAAAGCAGGTCTTCCTCCATTAGCTTGACAGACTACAGTAAAACTTGTTATATGTAAATAATGATGTTATTGTTAATCTAACGGAACATTAAATTGATTATCACAATGTGGATTCTACCACAGTTGATTTTTTCATGACCAAGAAAAAATAGAGGACTTTCCTTGTGATTTTTAATGGAGTTCAGAGACAGTTATATTACAGATATTTTTAAAAATATATGTATTATAATCTACAATCTTCACTCACAGATATCAGACACTTTTTAAAATAAAAATCTGTACCACTTATGTTTTTTTTCAGTACTGGTAGTGTAATAATGTTGTTTTGGTTAATGTAAACTTATCTGACTTTTCCAAGACATGGACATTTTTTAAAGTTATAAAGTTTCCTGTCAAATGATAATAAGAGTAGTACTGTTGTTCTACAGTATCCTTAAAAATGATAAAAAGATATAATCTCATTATAATGAGTGTAAGAAGATTGAAATTATAGCCCATTACTCTGTCACACATGTGTTAATGTTTTAGAACATAGATATTTTGTGGCTGATAAGAACTTTATTTAAGGAAATCTTAACATTACAAATTTTGAGCTGCATAAAATATTTAACTTCATGTAGAAACAAATATTTGGGCATATGTGCAGAATTTTTTTTAGACGGAATAGACTGAAATTAAAATTATGGTTGTGGCATTATTACATGTGTTGTTACCAACAGACTTCTTGAAAGGTTTAATGCATCACAAATACCATGGAATGTTTTATCTGTCATTTCATTACAACGATCATGTTCTTGCAGTAATAATAGTTGTAAATACTGGCAAAAATATGTTGGTGTGCAAAATAAAAGGAGCAAAAAAAAATTTCACATTGAAAAAACAGCAAAAACAAAGCAAATGTTGGACACAATGAGGAAAATGTAGACTTCAAACATCATGAAGTCATATCCGTTTCTAGGCCGACTGCAGTGGTTTTGTGGTTGCTAATGGTAATCAGGACTTTCTCTGCCAAAAACGTATGGTTGCTTTGAAATAGTTGAAAAAATGCTGAAACTGGAATCACACAAAACACTATCCAGTCGCCTATACTTGAGATATTAAGAATGACAAATTTCTAAAATGGTGTTTACTATTGACATTGCATTTTTGAATAATTTCTATGTCCAGCCAAAAAGTTGGGGGACATAAAGCTTTTTGGTTTGTTTGTCACACCTCAGGTTTACCTTAGTGTTGAAGCTTTTTTTCATGAAGATGACTTCACGTCTCAATGAAACTTGGTACACAGTTACATCATGATGAGATCTTTTCACTGGCAAAATTCTGTACTTCTGTGGCAAATATTTTACTGTCAAGTGAACTTAGAAAAATGGAGGGGGGATTACCAATATGTTCTAAGTGAGACACAAGTGTAACAGAGAAATATTTTCTTGCTTTTTATAAAAAAAATTTTGTGTAAATACATGTACAAGGATATATATATAAAGAATTTAATTCTTTAAAAGTTTTGTATGCAAAAAGAATGAATATCAGTTATTGCCATAACATTTTGTTTTTCAGGATTCAATATATTTTGGGGTTTTTTTTTGCTTGATGTGTAAACACATAAGAAATAAAAATATACATTTAATTTCTATTAACTTTTACATCATAGCGCTTCTGTACAGAGTTTTGTTTTTCAGTTCTTGAAGTGGGTTTTTACAATTCTAAACATGCTTATATTAATAATCACATTGTATTGATGTCTTTATTTAAATTACAGATAATTATTATTAATTTAATAAAACATGTATGTATTATATTGGTAAAAAGAATTAAAGGAAATGATCAAATTTTGTCTTAGGTCTGTATTATTGTAATAAGGTTTACATTTAAATTACAAATGTATGTGCAGACAGTCCAGATTGTTTATAAATCTTCTTTAGTGTTATCTTGAATAATGTTTTAATCATTAACAGTATATTCTTTCGAAGGGACTGCTTTCGTGCCATTTTTAGAAAACTTCCATGCATAGATTGCCTTGGTTTAGTTTTTTGTGTCTGGAAAATTTAAAATATTTAGTAAAACTGATCTGTTATTAGTGTGTGTAAAATTCAAAAACTTCATTGTAGATGCTGTATGTGTATTCTTATTTCTGTAAGTTAATTCGGTAGATCACAGTTTTGTATTTGAATAGTTGCAGATGCTAAATTAGTATTAGTAATACTTCATCTGCTGTAAATTGAGTTTCACTTGAGATACTGTAAAATCTTAGATATACAACATCAACTTTTTAAATACAATACTGTTAACTCCATTGTATTGAAACTATTTTAAAAGGTTTAGAATTTTGATTGTTAAAAACAGGACGTACCATTTATACTTACAACATAACATCAGTGTTGGAATAGTTTTTGTTTTTATGTACAAATGTTCTTCAGATAAAAAGTCATGTAATTTATTCCTTGTCCTCCTTATTTAAGAATTTTGAATTTTATTTATTTCATGTCATATTGTTAGCAATACTTATTATTATTTTATAACATGATACAAGTTTATTATGGCATGGTACATACCTTTATATACTTTCAATTATTCCCACTGTAAAAAGAAAGCAAAGAGACCATTAATGCATTGTGTTATACACACAGTGTTATTTTTTGTAGTGAAAATTCATTGTTATACTGTGTGAATTTTATTTCCATTGGGTACTATAAATCATGTGATTGAGGGATCAACTTTTTCTTATCTGTTTGGGGGGAGGGGTGGGGGGCTTTTTAAATACAATATTTTCTCTCTGGTCATAACATATATTTTGTTAATGCTCCAATATCCTCACTTTTTTTCTGCCTTAACCCTGTAATTTTATAACAAAAATTATATGTTGATTGAGATGAAAACAAATCTGAACTAAAAATTCCATACCCCCACAGATTAGAAAAGAATTGGTCCCTTAACAGCTATACCATGTTCACAATGCAAACATGTTTTATTTACTTTCTTTATTTGCTCAGTTTATTGTATTCCGGTGGTTACATACCATCTTTTTACAGTATATATTAAAAAAAAATTGTGCTTTGTATCTTTATATACTTTTTTCACTAAATCATCAACAAGATGCTTTTTAACATAATCATAAGACAGTACACTATTGGTTAGACTTTATTATCATGTGAAATACGACAGAATGTATACACTTTATTGATACATGTACTTCTATAAGAGAGAAATAAAACTGATATGGTTGGGTGGATTATTATTTTTGTCATAAGTTTTGACTGCCTAAGCTAAACCTGTATATCTATTAATTCATTAGACATAATTTTACTAAGAAAATAAATCTACCAATCCAGTATTTTGTGCCCTTGTATTTGTCATTTCTATAATTTATTCTTTATTATTCTTTGTTGATTTGTTGTTTGGTCTTTCTGTGAATTGTGAATTTGTGTTTGGTTTTCTTCTCTTTATTCTTGCGGTAGACATATGATAACACATGTTTTCCCCAGGATTTGTATCACTTGCCCCTCTAGATGCTAGAATAAAAGAGTTTAATCTGCAAAGGATTATCTTCAGTGGCCATTTAATCACTTTAAAAATACTTTACCAGCAACTTAAGATTGCTACTTCTTCAGGTATTAGTTAAACATCGGGTCATAAGGAAAAAGTTTAAAAGGTCCTTTCTCTGGATGGCCATCACAAGACATAATAATATTGGACCACATTGGAAAAGGATCCCATGCAATCTTCACAAAAATTGCAAGGCTGATAAATGTTGAATGGTCCTGTACAGAGTTCTGTGTTTTTGTTTTAGTTTGAATCCATGATAGCTGCCCCTGCAGGACTAAGCTACACATGTGTTTAAAAACTTCTACTCTGAAATTATCAAGGTAAGTGACCAAACATACATAGAGGGTCCTTGACAAAGTATTATACTTAGTGGGCGGAAGGATATTACAAAGCATAATTCTTGTTGTAAACCAATAAAACACTTGAAACATAAACATGAAATGAATTGTCTACAAGATTGTGCTTTGGTGCCCCAAGTTTTTTCCACTGTTCTGTGTTTTAGTGCACATGACCTATCGTCATCAAATTGGTGGTTTGGCATAAAATTTACAGATTTCAATCTTTAAACAACTGCAAAATATGGATATTGAAACAAAACTTGTGGGTAGTCTACTTTAAAACTTTTAGGAAACATCAGATTTTCAACATAACCAAAAAGCCAATACTCTCAAATAAAAACACTGTGGATTTATTGCTTTGTTGTGTAGATCATCCTTGGTCCACTGCCATTTTTTTGTTTTTGGTCAAGATCTGCATTCAAAGTGGCTGTCATAGTGTGCCAAAGTTAATATAGGGTCCTACTGAAAGACAGCTTTTTTTCAGAAGTTAATTCCATTAATAATCATAGTGATTCAAAACAAATATTTTTAACAGTTCAACAAACCAAGATGACTGCCACTGCATAACTTGGTTACAACATAAAAACTAAATGTGAAGCATGTGAAAGATTAAATTTTAATTTTCTTTATAGATTCAAGATTTTATTTATTCTCACATAGTATTTGTTATCCGATCTCGATTAGATTAGTAGCTATTTTTAGACATTGGAAAACACAGATTGTTCAAGCTGGTTAACACACACAGAGATGAAGAAGAACCTCGTTCCTTTCTTTCTCAACTTATTGCTAATAAAGGCATAGATGCTATCTATCTTGGTAATATCTTGCATTACAAGTCTTTTAACTTCCAAAATTCCACCATACTTCGAAAACAAATCCAATTCCTATTATATCTTATACCTATACTACCCCCATTGCACCCTAAATTTTCAATTACAAACGTGTATTGCAGGATCTTTAGATCAATGACTTCAAAGCCAAACTCCGACTGCACTTGTCACAATTCCAATTCATATATAGTCATTCAGGTCGTGTGATAACTTGAAATCTCAACTTTGTTGACAATGAAACACTCAGCAATATTTTGTCCAAAAGACCAAAATGCCGTGAACCTAAATCCATCAACTGGAATTATAACTCTAAATTATTGATGGATTCAATAGAGGACTATGCCAGAAAAAGCAAGAAGACTAGGAGGTTGATACCTTATCTGAGTTGGTAAATTCGTATAAGAAGGTTTATGAGTATACTAAAGCACCATCAATCTTCAGAAGTCTTGATGCTCTTAAAACTATCCGACATTCATGCCGCAGGTCGGGGGTTTTCTCCGGGTACTCCGACTTCCTCCCCCAATAAAAACTGGACGCCATGATATAGCTGAAAAATTGCTGAAAGTGGCGTTAAAACACCATTCAAACAAACAAACCGACATTCATGACAAATGTGTTGTTGTGTCAGCAGATAAGGCCCCTAACAACATTATTTGTATCTGCAAAAACATTATATAGAGTGTTTAATTAATAAGTTAGGCATGGACAGTTCACTTGGCAATCCTACTTACACATTCATTGCACTTTCAAGAGGAGATTCTTGAAAATCACAAATCAGTGTTGTCATCCTTTGGTGTCAAAATCTTGTGTTGGATACCAAAACTTCACATATATCCATTCAAACAGCGTTTCATAGCAGGATCGTCTAAGTATCATTACTCCTGACTACTATTTTAACAACAAAAATACAGTGACACTATATACTCCACGAGAGACATAAATGAAATGTGGACATTAAAAAATTCAAAAGACCTGGTAGACATCTTGAGGTCTGGATCTCTTTCCCAATGTAACAGCATTAAAACATTAGATTTTTTTTATCAGTTTTCGCCACTCTACACAGGCCGTTGAGGTCTGGATCTCTTTCCCAATGTAACAGCATTAAAACATTTGATTTTTCGACACTCTACACAGATCGTTACTCATATGCAGCTTAAAACCTGGCTTAAAGATCTTATTAAACGCTGTTTTTTCATGAAAAATGGAAGGAAACGATATAAATACATAGTAATTAGCCATGACAGAACTTACTTCGTCATCAATGACTCTAAATAATAATAATAAATTCAATTCAAATCAAATAATAAATATACGGAAGACCAAATCTGTCAAAAGGTTAGATTTTCTTATCGACAACATATTCGTCATGTTTGGAGGAGACGTTTCTCAACAGACTGTTGGTATTTCAATGGTAATAGTTGTGCTCCTCGCCGACCTGTGTTCGTACTTATGAGTATGAGTACCCAGAAGGCTTCATAAAGAAGAAGGAAAAGACACTGACCCAGACCTTTAATTTCACATTCCACTGATGATGTTTTGTCTCTCAACAATGCAAAATGTGGGGACTATGTGCATTCAATTTACCATAGCTAGCTTGAAATTAAAGACATCATCAATACATAAAGGTCAGCCTTTTATTTAGACCTACTTATAGAAATAGACTCAGGAAAACTACAAATTAGACTTTACGACAAACGGGGGCCTCGGTGGCCGAGTGGTTAAGGTAAGTTCGTCTTCTATTGATCACGTGGTCTGTAAACACTGAGGTTGCGGTTTCGAGTCTCACTGCGGGCAGTGTGTATTCTACTCCAATATTAATTGACAAGGATTGCTAGTTTTCCTACTGAAGGTCGGGGATTCTCTCCGAGTTCTTAGGCATCCTCCCCCAAAAAAGTTTAGTCGAGAAGAGCTGAGAGGGCTATGCGTAGTCGACAGTGTACGTCTGATACCTCAAATTTCTTTATAAAGGGAAATCAATCTGGGGAAACTATTAACCAGGCTTGTTCGACTACTCGTCACCCTACCAACTCCTTTGTCATCAACTCTGCCATTACAAATACATAAGCCATTATTTTGACAAAAAGTATTAAGCAGTTTTGTACCCCACGAATTGTAGCTGAACTTGATGGCTACCAGTTGAACTTATTTTCTTTACCTTTCATTCTGTATTGGTACAGAGAATTTGTGGGTACTGTTGAAAACATTTAGTTTTAATTTTGGCTACTTTGTCTTTAAATAAGTTTGATAGATTAAATTGAATTAATTATTCAATATCCGTTGACATACAAAATATTAATTTGTCGAATTTTAAGGCAAGAATTCAATGCATATTGATTTTTCTTAAAGATCCAGATAAGAAGCATTTTGCAACATTTCTACCATGAAAGTTTTGCGATTTGAACAAAAACATTAACGTTGGGGATCAATAAATAAACATTAACATATTTTCTAATTTTGAAAAGTTGTATTAATATTTTCCAATAAGGCTACTATATTAGATTATTTCCTAATCTTTAAAATCAATCTTTAATATTTAAAAATAAATAATTTAATCTCTCGACAAGGACTGTTATACCTAAACTAGGCATTCCCATTTAGATGTGCTTAAAAATGTCACATGACATTAAAATGGCAGACGAAATTCAATGCACAGGTGTTACAGAGAACGGTGAAGATATATTCGACGAAAATGTAGCTGACAACAGTATAGCCAGCAAAGAATGGGAGAAAATACAATCTGGACTTCAAGAGGCTGGTTTTTTTATGACAAATCTATGCACATAAATACTTTATAATTGCGAAATTTTCGAAATAGAATGTTACAAAATAAAGTAAACATTTAAAAAAACCAATAAGTTGCCTAAGGTTGATTTGGGTTGAAATAATTACTTGATCATCATTAACATTTCTTTTCTGATACAAATTAAGGGGGGAAAAAATAGCCAATTGAAACGGTCATACTAAACGCAGAGAAGTGCAGAGTACCACAGAGAAGTGAAGAGAAGTAATTAAAAAAAGGTTAATTTGATTATAAATAAAGGTTTAATATGTAGTAGGCATTGCCAAAAAGCAAGCACAGACAATATGGTCCTTTATTATCAATATTTAATGTGCATTTCATAATTGATGTAACTTCCGAACACCCTTAAAGTGCCTCTAAATTCCAGTGGTCACGTGACGTCTTTCTTTTGTAACGGTGATGTCACATGAAATGTAATTTGATTGTCAGTTTTTAAAGATCGATTTAGAGATTGCAAAAAAATAGTATGAAATTTTTGTTGTTAATTTTAAATATAACATTTATTTTTTATCGATGTCCACTTTAGTTTCAAGTCTTTCTTAAAATTATTTTTAGTAATTTTCTTCATTCACTTTGTTACAGTTTTTTGACAATATCAACTTCCGGACAAAAAAAAATCAATATCAGCATTAAGCAGATTTTGATCACATGATTTCATTTTGATCACATGACACATAATTGCCGTAGAGCTCACAGCTCTGAGAGCTGTGCTCGCTATTATATATATTTGTTATATAGTGTAGAAATTAACATAAATAAAACCATTTTTTACATACTATATCATTAAGTGGACAATTTCGAGCAGTTTGACGATGTTTACATAGGATGTAATGGCCTACAGTGGAGACAAGTACTAGAGAAACATAAATAATGGTTTATTTTCATAAATAAATATATATATATTAAGTTAGTGTATACAAAATTTAATATTTTGAACCTTTCATGAACTTTGAATTTATAATATTTAATATAATCATGATAATAATTGTTCCCAATATTCGATATAAATTCAATATGGCGACTGAAAAACTGAGCTGTAAAATCTGTGGTGGTGTTGGGGTGGATCGGTTTCAAGTACGGTACGTAGTTAAAGGTGTCAGATGTTTTCCATTATACATAGAAAAAAACCCTTATAAATAATTTTGAAATCAATTAAAGTGTTTATTTTTTTAATAACTACAAAAATGTCCAAAAATTTGTTGGCAATATGAAACGCTGTATTTTTAAATTGACAGTTTTGTGACGTCACACATTAGAGAAAGACTTCATGTCACCAATGAAATGCAGATTCGCTGTTAGGCTGTTCTAAAGTAACGTCAAAAAGAATGTACAAGCTTGCATTTAGCTAGGCTGCTCCTATATTCAGAAATGGTGCATTTCTTGGCCTTTCAAGTGTGACAACATTATTATAAAAACTTAAAACATATGATTATTTTTTTGTTACATGTAGATTGACATGTTTTATTTGTTTTTATGATTTTTCTAGTGATTTCTTATCAGGTCTTTGTGGTATGTTACAATATTTTTTTCTTTTTTAGCTCACCTGACCCAAAGGGTCATGTGAGCTATTGTTATCACTTTGTGTTGGATAAATTGTGGTCATTGTTGGCATCTGTAAACTTTTTACATTTTAATCTTCTTCTCTGAAACCATTTGGCCAATTGAAACCAAACTTGGCCATAATGTTCATTGGATGGACCTTTACAATGTTTGTGTTTTTTATTTGGATTAGAAAGCCAATATGGCCGCCACCGCAAGACTTAGTTTAATGTAGGACCCTATGGGAAAACAGTTTAAAAGGGCTTCTTCTCTGAAACCATTTAACCAATCAAAGCAAAACTTACTAGCAATATTGTTTGGATGGTCCTTTATAAAGTTTAGGTTTTCTATACCAACTGGAAATTCAAAATTGCTGCCACCGCAGGACTTAGTTTAACATGGGACCCTATGGGAAAAGTTTTAAAAGGCTTCTTCTCTGAAACCTGTTAACCAATGAAAACAAAAACTTACTAGCAATATTGTTTGGATGGTCCTCTATAAAGTTTGTGTTTTTTATGATAATTGGAAATTCAAAATGGCCGCCAACACAGGACTTAGTTTAACATAGACTCTATGGGAAAAAGTTTAAAAGGCTTCTTCTCTGAAACCGGTTTACCAATGGAAACAAAACTTACTAGCAATATTGTTTGGATGGTCCTCTATAAAGTTTTTGTTTTTTATCCCAATAGGAAATTCAAAATGGCCACCACCGCAGAACTTGTTTAACATTGGATCCTATGGGAAAAAAGTTTAAAATGGCTTCTTCTCTGAAACCGGTTAACCAATCGAATCAAAATGTACTACCAATATTGTTTGGATAGTCCTTTATAAAGTTTATGTTTTTATGCCAATTGGAAAATCAAAATGGACACCACTGCAGAACTTAGTTTAACATAGGCCCCTATGGGGAAAATGTTAAAAAGGCTTCTTCTCTGAAAGCGGTTAACCAATCAAAACAAAACTTTCTAGCAATATTGTTTGGATGGTCCTCTATGAAGTTGTTTTTTTTTATACAATCCGAAATTCATAAAATGGCCGCCACCGCAGGACTTGGTTTAACATTGGACCCTATGGGAAAAAAGTTTAAAAAGGCTTCTTCTCTGAAACCGATTAACCAATGGAAACAAAACTTACTACCAATATAATTTTAGATGGTCCTTTATAAAGTTTGTGTTTTTTTATGCCAATGGGAAAATCAAAATGGCCACCACAGCATTACATTACATTGATTAACAGTGGACCTTATGGGAAAAAGTTTTAAAAGGTTTCTTCTCTGAAACTGATTAACCAATGGAAACCAAACTTACTGACAATATTGTTTGGATGGTCTTCTTTAAAGTTTATGTTTTTTATTGCCAATTGGAAATTCAAAATGGCCACCACCGCAGGACTTAGTTTAACATAGGACCCTGTGTTCAAATTAAAAAATATCTTCTTCTCTATAAAACCAGTTAACCAATGGAAACAAAACTTTCAATATTGTTTGGATGGACCTCTTTAAAGTTTAGTGAAAATTACAGGACTTAGTTTAACATCAGGGAAATGCCATCTTCATTGCCTATAAAATCAGGTGAGCGATACAGGCTCTTAAGAGCCTCTGGTTTTCATATGAGAATGGGTAAATCTAATGTTTAGTTCTTGCTAATATTTTATAGGGAGGCTTTAGAGAAGGATTGACCATAGGAAAAGAAACAAGTCTTCAATTAGGATTTAATAGTGGATTTGCAGATGGAGCCAAGACATTGTATGAATTGGCAAAACAAAGGGGAAGAATAAGGTATGGTTCATCCTCAGGGTATCTATGTCCATGAACATGTTTTAATATGCAACCACTCAGACAAGTACATAGACACAGGTACACACAGAAACCCTGCCTTGTGAGTATGGGTATGGTTCTGTAAAATAAAGGATTTTTTCTTTTTTTGTATTTTCCTTGTTAGCTTATCAGATTGAAAGATGAAACAACTTTTTGCCATTGCTTTCAATCTATCAAGTTCCTTCATATGGTTGTGCTTCAGATTACTTCGAGTAATTATTTGTCTTTGAACAGTTGCATATTAACAATAAAAGTTGTGCTGTATGTGCAATATCTTTTGGCTGTGTCAAATAGAAGAAGTAAGCATGGCTGATTCTGAATAAAAGTTAAATCCTGAAACACCAGCCTTTATCTAAGATAGCCTCTACTGATATTTCTTAAAGGTAAGAATATCTGGGATTGGCTATAATGGAAAGCCTTTAATATGTATATAAAAGTAAAAGTATTAATTTACTTAATGCCGTAACAAGGTTTGTTATTAAGAAAAGATTGATAATCTTTTTTTTTAAATTTGATACTAGTATTTGTTAAATTGTTTTACATGAGTATGTTAGACAAGTAACATTTTATTCTATTTCAGTGCAAGTCTTTCAATTCAAGTCTTAGATGGTTCAGATCCCAGTGTAACAGCAGATCTTCAAACAGAACTTAATCAGTTCAGGAAACAGGAACATGATCTCATCTGTGCTGCAGAGAGCAAAACAATAGAACAGTTAAAACTACTGAAAAACCAGCAATTATTTTGATGTTTAGAAACCAGATTCTACTGAATGGTAAAAAGAATATACCTTCTGCTGAGAAGTCTGGTATCTAAGGAGCAATAAAACACAAACATAATGACTGAACTGTCAGTAACCATGACAACAAATAACATTACCAACAATCATGTGTGAATTCAAGTAATTGGAGTATCACTAAATAAAAAAAATTCATGTACATGCATAAGAATCTATATGTGAAGTTTCAGAACATGAAAACTCTAATGTGCAAATTAAAGAACAATAGCCTTATTGTGACAAGAAACAAAACAGATGTGTATGTACCACACCAGTATTCAAATTAATTTTTTAACAATAAAAAAAAATTAATTTGTGCAACTGTATTTTTTATTTAGATGTTAGGAAAATTAATATCAAGATGAAAGAAATGACAACAAACCTCATTATATGGAATGATTGCTTAAAATAAAATATCACAAACACATCATGTAATCACTGCGGTTGTGAATTGGGGCTCTGATGTGCTGGAGTTTAGTGCTTCCTGGCAAAGATTGCCAGGTTTCTTGTTTTCTTGCCAAAAGTTGTGGATCTTACTAGGTTCTCTAGCTTCCATTTGATTTGAAATACATAAACTAAACACTGCTTATCTGAAAATGGAATGAAACTTCGTTCAACCTTTTCACACAAAAACAAATCAAACAAAAAATCAGTTTTAAAAATTGTTTTTTCCCTAATGTTTTTTTTTTCTTTCAATCTGCATGTTACTTAGGCCATAATTTTTGTAGCTGTATGGGATAGAGTCACAGTTTATGCTGCAGGTATTTTTTTGAAGCTTGCAATTTTATTCACCAGTTTAAAAATTGTCTACAAATACTGGTAATAAGAACAAAATACTAATTAAGTCACTGACATAGTAAAAAATGTACTGGATAGCTTGCAAAATGTTTGAATGATGTTACGCCACTTTCAGCAATTTTTCGGCTATATCATGGCGTCCAGTTTTTATTGGGGAAGAAGCCGGAGTACCCGGATAAAACCCAGGACCTTTGGTAGGACACTTGCAAACAAATTATTTGCAGGTGTGTAGTATAAAAGTTGTATGTTGTAACTTTCCCATATCTGTATCTTCTACTCTGTAACAACTGTGACTTCAGGAACCAGGGTTGGAAGTGATTGTCCATAGAAAGGTTTCAAGTGTTTTTACTTCATGACCACCAGGCATCTATAATAAAGGGTCACCAGAGACAATTCTTATTTCTTATTGGATGAAACTTTCCAAAAACTTTTTTTTGTTGCAGCTTTTAAGGATTGATATGTTAAGTAGTTTAGAACAATTTCTTTTGTAAAATTGATTTGACTTAAAACATGCCACCTTGAAAGAACTTGTTTTTCATTGATTAAATTTAGAAAACTATTGGTTTTTTTTTTCAAGAGCACAGTACAATATTGTATGTAATGTACACTGCAGACAAACTTCAGTTAAACTTGCACTTGTAAAAATAGTTCAGATTGGCTCTGTTACAGATACGGTGTACTATTAGGTTTGTAAATATCATTTATACACATGGGTTCTTTTTGTCATTTACTTTATTATTAAAAAAAATTATTTTATTGCAATTTAATCCAATAGTTTATGTTCATCCTTTATAGATATCAACTGATCAGAACTTGGGGTCGGATAACCGCACTTGTGCTTGTGGAAGGCAACGCAGTAGAACACATTTCTTGCTATAACTGCTTCACTACATTTGATCTTGGAGTAGTACTCCAAAATTTGTCATAATGGTTACATTAAACGAACTTTCTTACATGTAAACAAATAATTTCTTGTCCAAATATTTTTATTAATAAAAATATTTATATTATACACAAATGATCCGTTTTTAATTAAAAATATTGAATATATTTTCTTTAGATTAATTTAAAGATTTTTAACGAATTTTTACTCAGTGAAAACGTATTCATTTAGTTTTATACAATAAAGTATTTCAATTATACGCATGGTACAAAATTTTTACATATGGTACGAAATGGCAATAAGTATTGTACGATATGGCATTTCAATGGTACGAAATGGTAAATTTGGGTACGAAATGGCAATGGTACGATTTGGTTTTGGTACGAAATGACTGTAATTCGTTTGATACATGTAGTACTAAAGGTAGCTACAAATAATGTAGCAGCATTCATAAATATTTTCCATATCGGTAATTAAATGATTTATGGAAACAAAATATTATAATTTAGAGTATTTGCTGTTAATGAATCACAGTAGATTTTGCCGCACTTCTTTAGCAACTGAGACATGGTTTTCTCTGTACTGGTTACACAAGGTTAATAGACGATGTTGCAATTAAAATGTCCTTCTCTGCTATCGTCGTAGTTTTCCCTCTCTCACCGTCTTCACGTGCACTTGGGTTGTTCGTTGACTTGCTTCTTTGAATATAGAACGATGTTACGTAGATCTGTAAATTCGGTTTCTGTGCTTATCTGTTGATCCCGTGTTGCCATCCTTCGACGTCGTTATCGGTCCTCGCTGACAGCTAGTCCGAGAATCCTCTGCCGTCCAACGCTTTTTTTCCCCACGCAAACAAAAAAAAAAGCGTTGGACGGCAGATTCTCGGACTAGCTGACAGCCGGTAAATCGTCCATATTGTTGGTGTCCAATTCTTATCGTTGATCCATTTGGCGGGGGTAAGGGTGGCAAAAACTTTTCTGTTAATGTGTTTTGGGCATTTTTACACGTTTGTTAACTGTTTTTTTAATAAAGCACTGTTAACTGTTTTTAAACCATTAGCTCTTATCTGTTTTCTTAAAAAATAGAATTGTTGTTAATTGTTATAATGAAAATTAAAACCCTCTTTGCTGTCAATATTCAGAACACAGTTAACTGTTTTCCATATTTTGTTCTGTTATTTGTTAATTCATTTTATCTCTCACTTTTTAAATGTAATTGAGTCCTCCTATGAACATAAGATCACATACTAGTTACTATGGAAACATTGATTAATGTATGCATTTCTCGCCATATGAGCCTTCGATGAGATGCTGCTGGTATTTTTTTAAATATTGAACTAACTGTTAATTGTTTTCTCATGTAAATTGCTTTTATCTGTATTCATTATTTTAAATACTGTAATCTGTTTCGGGAAAAATAAAATTTTTTAAGCTGTTAATGGACCCCTCATCCATGTGTCTCTTATAATTATAGTCCATTAGGTCGGTAACTTTTCTGTGTTGACGTTTTCTTCAGGGGCGTTAAATGTCTCAGTGATCTGCTCCGTGGTAAGAAGGTTAGTGATAGCAGCTTCTTGATAAACTTGTAGATGATGTGTCTCTTCGTGTATTCTGCCTATAACCATATTTCTTGAACATTACGATACACAGATTGGTCTCGGAGATGCACGACCATGAATTTGAATGACGGGAAGTACGAATTTTACAGTTCTCCATAACTCATCTTCGAAGTCTGCTGCTATTCTCTGTGACACTGGTAGTGATGGAAGGAGTCTAAGAATATGTTGAAGCTCTTGCAGTCTTTTTTTCTTTTTTCCGGACATTAGTACGAAGACTCCTAGTAGCCGCTTCATGTCATCGTTGTGGAAGTGGATCTTTGGTGGCTGTTTAAATGACTTGCTGACATCTTATAGGAACCGTTCATGAAGACTGTCTTTGTCGTAGAAAGGAACTTTAGTTCTTGGTTACTGCCGCAGATCAGTTGTCGGTGGTATTTAACTGTGACATCTGTACGAAAAAAGAGGGTACTGATGCAGTCTGTGTTGGACCCACAAATTCCTATCCGTGGGTTCTATTGCACTGTTTGACGATGTTGGTTTGAAGTTCTAACTATATTGGTATGATTTTTTGAAATCAAAATTCCATTTTGTCATACAAACAAGCCTTTCTGATATCGTAACTACTGCAACTATACATTTTTTAAAATCAATAATTCCATTTTCTGATACCAGGACTTTATTTTTTATATAAATAATCATTTGAATTAAAAAATATTTTTCTTGCTATAAAACATAGTCAGTATCTTTGATATCACAAAATCAAATTTCTGATATGCAAGGTATCATATTAAACAATAAAAAGCTGTCAAATTCTTGATAAAAAAATATAGATTTTTGATATCAGAAAATTAAGGTGACATTATGAAATGATTCCTTATATAAAAAAATATGGAATTCATAGAAAATGGCGACTTATATTTGTGACGATATGTTTACATTATGCAGTAAAATTTTCAACAGGAAAATCACGTGGAAATGCTCATTTTTATCTTATTTCAACATATATATCGATACTAGATAATCTGCGCATTGTCTAAACATGCATTCGAAACGGGTAAAAATTCTCGCAGCGAAACCAACTACTCAGCACAACCTCGCATTTCTACCCGTTTCAACGGCATGAACATATAAACTTAATATTTTTTTAAAATATATCTAAAGACAACTAAAAAGGTTGTCGGACCTATCAGATGCATGTCAAATGGGGTGTCGACGACAGGGCCGTAAATTATATGCAGGCATGTAGGCAACTGCCTCCTATTGCAAACTGGCAAACAAAAAAATTGGTGACCAAAAATAAAATTAAATGACATAAAAGAAAAAAAGAATGGAAAGCACTACAGGATTTGCCAGATAGCAGGATTTTGCAAAAAAATGGGCTCAGCTACTTGGGGCTAGGCGCCTCCAGACCCCCACCTTTACTGCCTCCCCTTAATCCTAACACAATTTACGGCCCTGGTCGGACCGATTGAGTGTCGGACTATCGGGGCCGTTTTAAATCTTAAAAGTAATGATTCCAATCCTTTTATAATCGATATTAAAGCTCTTGGTAGTTACTTCGAAACCTGGCTTTAAATTAAAAAATTCTTAACCTACAGGTTTAATTGGGACGCAGGATAACTCGGCCCGACTACAGAGACAACTCGAATTGTCTATGCATTAAATGTATGCAACTCGTATTAGATAACTAAATACAGCAAAACTAAGAAATATTTTCAAAAATCATATTTTAAAATAATGTTATCAACATTTAAAAGATATATACTGACTGCCATAGAAAACGCAACACTTTCATTTTCTGTAATATTTTTGATGTGTGTAAAAGTTTATTAAATTAGCACAGGCAGACGTGTTTCACAACCAATAAGTAACCAATCGATTCATTAATGGTCTACTGATTTGAAACTTTCTCTCCTACAGTAACCGCGTAAAAACGCGAAATTTTCGTTTTGGCGTGTAGACATGCATGAATAACCTCAAAGCAAGTCCATTTGTTAACCTTTACTATTATAGTGAAGCTAGACGGCAATACTATCCGTCAATACAGCTAGCCGTCAATAGCGCTATCCGTCAATAATTCCACCCGCGATAATATTAATTCGGGCGAGTTCGAGTAAAGGAAGAAAAGTAATTTAATATTAACCTGAGTTATCTCTCTTTTCTCACCAGCACAATGATCCATATGGGATTTACTAACTTGATCACAGCAACTAGTTTTACAAGGTTCCCTGTTGTTCTGTATTCGATTTGTAAAAAGGAAATAAACTAAAAAACTAACTTGGATATTCAATGAATTAGTAAAAGACAAATTACTAAAATTAAAACAAAACAACACAATTAATAACATAAAGAAGGCAACTATTAGGGCATAAACTACAGACTTTGTTCCGTTTTCATAAACCTTGTGCATGGAAGGATAGCACTGGTGTTTTATTTCCTTCTTTGGGATGTGAGTCTATGTCTTTTGTGTGGGTTAATTGTTATTTTTTATTAAAGTAGCCTGTACCAAAGAATTGAGTTATTTCTTCTTTTCTATTAAAGCGCGTTGATTTATTTCTTCTTTTCTAAATTGCGTTGAGTTATTTCTTCATTTCTTAAGTGTGAATGATATTTTGTATGTTGACTTTTTGTGATACAGGATATATATCTTGTCGGAGAAGTTTCAACGTAAAGCTGAGCCAAAAGTGTGTAGGAAAAAATATAAAAAGGGTATAAAATCCAATGGATTTATGTAGTGGTTCACATCTTTATATCAGCTGGTTATGGACAACCAAAACATGTAAATACATAAAAACCGTTAAACATTATTTACATGCACGAATCTTTTTTTTTTTTTTTGGCATAATCTTTGGATCAGAAAATTTAGATATCTACATTGAAACCTTCATTAAATCCATAATGAGAGCAGTCCTTTTGTTTTTCCCTTTATGGCTTTTATGTAATTAAACTATCTTAAATACTTTAATAAGGCAAACCATTATAAATGTGTATTTTGTTTTTTATTTTTTGTTTGGGTGGGAGTGGGGGTGGGACACGATAGTTTCTTTGGTGCGGGATGGGGACACGATAGTTTCTTTGGTGCGGGATGGGGACACGATAGTTTCTTTGGGTAGAATTTTGTTCTCGTCCTATATAGCAAGCAAGGTAACTTAAAGCTAGGTAGGCCCAAAGGGCAGGGACATTACTTGGTACATATTAGAGTGGTACTCTGAATTATAATATAGCACTTGTGGATAAATTATATAATTACATAATGCTTCAATTTTACTCAGAACATCTTAATCAGGTGTCAGTCCAAACCATGTGTACAATTTGGTTTTACCGAAATGAACAAAAATCGTAAAAGCAGAGAGATGTATATGTCTCTGATAAAAGGAAAAGTTCAGATGTTTTCAGGAAACTGTCTCGTGATAATAAGTATAGTCCCAAAATTAATATCAACGAAATATCGCTCGCCTCATAGGTCCCACGTATTTACATATTAAATCATCATACATAATTATCAGTTTTAGTTGTTTGACAAAAGTATTTATTTTATATTTCACATTTCATATCAGCAGTCTTTTTTATTTTGTATTTTATAATGAGATGTTACATAATGATGTTTATCTATTTCTTTGCAGTTATTTAACACTGATTACCGATTTATTGATTAATTATAAGTTATTAATTGGTAAAAGTAACGTATTTCAGGAAAAAATCATCTTGTTTTTTAAATTTATTTAGAAAATGTTAATTGGATAACAGGCTATGCCTTGTATGTATTCTGTATAAATATACAAACTCGACGAAATAAGACATAACAGAACATACACACAACGCTGTGAAATCATAATACACACACAACACCATTTGAACAGAACAGATTTATCAACGTTTATGTCATTAGAATAGATATCGAGATAATAAATTTTTTATGGTTTTCATTTAATTTTAAATTAACAAATGTTCATTTTTTTGCTAATTGAAATGTTTAAAAGACAAATGGGTATATTTTTAACCTGTTAGCGCTAGAAATTTGTGAACTGTTACTCAGCAAAATCAAGCTAAATCTGGTTTTTCATTTTCTTTTCATAAACTGGTGTTTTTTAGAACTTTTGAGCCTTTACTCAAATATTGGCCGAGGGGGTGATTAATGTTTTCCGAAATCGACAGATGAAAGTTGTTCAAGAAACTAAATTGAATAGTATTTGTTTAAAATCATTATCACACCGGTGGTATTTGTACTTTTGTAAAAATCTATATGTTGATACCCTACTTAGGAACAATTCCAATCTCTCTCGTAATGATATTATTTTAAAAATAAAAAAAAAACTGTCTTCGAAACAATTTTCTGATTTGTTATTATTTTGAACTCGTATGTGAGTGGTCAAGGTAGATAGCGGGTTCGATTCCCACTGCAGGCAGGGTGTACTCGACTTCAATATTAATTGACAAGGATTGACAGTTTTCCTACCGCAGTTCTGGGGTTTTCTCCGGGTACTCCGGCTTTCTCCCCAATAAGAAACTGGACGCCATGATATAGCTGAAAAATTGCTGAAAGTGGCGTTAAACACCATCAAACAAACAAACAAACAAACAAACAAACAAATAATGATTATTTTAAAAATAAAAAAAAACTGTCTTCGAAACAATTTTCTGATTTGTTATTATTTTGAACTCGTATGTGATTTTTATAGGGTTTAAAATAAGCATACTAAAAATACAGAAAGCTCTCGACTGCATATGAAGCCTAGCTATAAAGTTTACAAATAAAAAATGTATTTTGTCATTTTTCCGCATGAGGTTATATTACACACGGCAGTGTGAGACGGAAAAGTATAAATGCAAGATACATGGCCTACATCGGGCATGAGCCGATTGATTGTAATATAATGGAAATCTGTCATTGATGGCTTTTAAAAATGTGTAAGTAGGCTTCTTGAAAGCGAAACGGTATAGAGTTGGACATGCTAAGTTTTAAGGGTCAATGTATAAATATAAGCTACACGAAGGCATATATATGGGAAGTGATTGGTGGGTTAAGGTAAAGTAAACTTAGAAGTATAGTCAAAGTTGGTAGTATGACAATGTGGGGTGAGGGGGGATTAATACTTTGAGATTTTTACTGCGGAATTGCATGACGCTATTCAAAAGTTTTCATGTAATTTTTAATTTTACACATTCCACAAAGAATTAAGACGGCATGGTTTTCGGAAAGACTTCCTTTTGAACCCCTCACTAAAAATGCATCATTTCAAACGTAAATAAAAGAATTTGGCACTGGGTGGCAGTCACTGGTGAATCCCACAGTGGACACAGTCATGCATTGCCAATTGGGCAATTGCGAGCCGTATGAACTCCATGTATCTTGTGATAGTCTAATCATTGCGTATTATTTATTAGGGGGTTCAATTGGAAGTCTTACCTAGTTTTCATTTTATGGTAAAATAATGGAAAATGATTTGGATTAAATGACCACATATCTTTAATAAAATTTATAATAGGCAGTAAAGACTTTTTACTCAACGTCTCTATATTGTGTACTACTCGGGAAAGCGCCCTCTACTGATTTTGAAGACTTTGGTTTATTCGAATTTTGTGCCCTGTGCTTCACACATGTCATCCGAGCTGCTGCCGAATACAACCGTATGCTAAAAAGCATTTTATAGATACCCAATAACGACGTTGTTAGCAAGACATGGTGCTCAAGGCATATTCATAACTTCAGTGTTAATTACGGATAGATGAACTAAAGACTGATATTTATATATCGCATGTACATTATAGCTATACTTAACTATGTCATTATATAACTTTTAATTATTCATACTACACATGTATATTATTAATTCACTTATTTCTTTATCTGTAATCTCTGTTTAGAGGAAATAAAGAATTGATTGATTGATTAATTGATTGAGCCAAGAAAAGCTATATGAGGGTAGAGAAGCACATTTGACATTTTATTCAAAAATACAAAACTATTGTATTACCTATATACTTACAAATAAAACTTTTCGATGAAGTATAAGAATGAGAAAATTTTGATATTGTTAAGAAAATTATTTTCCAGTTTTGTAGATAAATACGGAACATAAGAACGCATACACTTCTATACATGATTTATTGCAAGTTTACAATAAAGATGCTGATGGTTGTTAAAATAAACAATTAGTTACAATATAATTTTATTTACAAAAATGGTCCTCGGCCATAACTTATTCGTCGAAAGGTGAATTATATTCTATTTTCAAACATTATTTTGGCTTAGAACTATTTTTGACAAAATTTATTCCAGATCTTTCTAGCAAATATAAACCTTATTTGTAAATACGTACCTCGAATCTTAGAATTCCGATAGAATCTGGGCTCTGGATGAGGATTTCAAGATATTAGGAGAGAAGATGAAATCTGAACACTCTTCCATAGTAACATAGGTGACCAAAATTTTTATTTATCCGATAATATTTGAAACACATTACAGAAACATTCCAAAATATTTGTGTAATATTCCGTTTGAATAAATAATTATCCATCTTTGTTAAACACTTGCACAATAATTTAAAGTTTAACTTCCGAATAAGGGCACGTGCGATCTATTTGAAATTATTTACACATGTAATAGCCAAAAACTGTACTGCTAAATTATTATTTATTGTTGTAATATTGTTAGATAAAATATTGGTCCATTATAATGTGGTTTAAACTTTATAGGTTATTTTAATCTCTTGTCTTGTAACTTGCTCCGACTGAACTAAATTCATTAAGCAATACAAATGATAGACAATACAAATTATAATTAAGGAATAAATAAACCACATAGGTGTAAAAAGTTGTACAAATGTAAAAATAAATAAATAAAAATATTTAAAACATATAATAAATGAATTATTAGGATTCACACTATAATACATTCGGGAAGTAAATGTTTAAATTAATTTTGTTTTATTCCGAATATTTTCATAGCACAAATTGAAATAAAAAATATAAATCGATCGCTGTTAATAAATTAACAATAATAATTACAAGGCGTTGTGACAATCGTATTTTGTCTGATACAACGGAGAAAATGTCTTTGACAGACATTTTTTGACTGATGCAACGGGAGCGCCGTTGTAACAGACGATTTTCGATTGAGTCAACGGTAAAAAGTGACAGACAAAAAACGACTGCAACTGGTATTTACAGTCATTTTTTTAGCCAGTAGTGGCCTGCGGGTAGCACAGCCGCAGTCAAAGCCTGCTGGCCTGTGCACCTTGCTGGAATACTGAGAGAAAAAAAGAAGGAAATCACGAAGTATTTTTATTATGTATCAATACAGCATAAGATTGAAACATACAAGTTAGAATCACTCTGAAATTAGATACACAAATACGAGAACATAATCAGATATATAAATATATATAGCGGTTGAACAGGTTAAAGCAACCCCAACCTTCCAACTTTGTTGTATGCATATTACACATATTAAAAATGAAAGAAGATAAAGGCAGAGAGTTGTAAGAAAAGAAAATCGGCATTTACTATAAAGCGACATTCAAAATACAACAATAAATTCTACACTAAAACATGTTATGCGTCTGTAAAGACGGTTATAAAACTAACCGTCAGGATTAAAAAAAGGAAAATATAAACAAATGTAAAATTTATATGTATATAATTATGGCATATGTTTATAATAGATACAAATAATGTTTAACCTTAATCTACAACAATGACAATGTTCATATATACATATAAATAAAAGAACTTGGAGGGTTAAAATCCTGCTTGATAACTTCTTTTGCCTTTATTTATAATATTTAACGCACTAATCGCTAACAATAACAATATACATTTTAATACAAAATCATTGCAAATGTGATAAAATATATAAATACTTCAATTTACTACAATAATCCCAAAGTATTTGTTTTACATGCAATTAATGCATAATGCCTTTGTGTCATATGTACTTTATTGTCAGGTAGAAATAAAGGTGAAACATTTTGACATAAAATTTGTCCTCTGAAGACAATACAAATTTAATTTAGATGTACAATAAAGTTTTATTTTAAATGTGTAATATAATATATATATTTTTTTTAAAGTACTTATTAGTTGTAAAGATTTCATAACTTATAGTCAGTGCCATGGTCAGTATGAAGTTATTTGGTTTATTTTGCCAACTAACAGTTAGCCGTTTATACATAAAAATGTATCATAAATTTGTTTAAGTGTAAAATATCTTTAATAGTAATTTTAATATATAATATTAAAATGTAGTTTTTCATATAAAATTCGCTGCGTACAATAAACAAAATAGAACAAAACACGGTAAAAGAATGTTAACCAATAATTTTCATACAAGATTTCTTTTGCTTAACTATTTATGCACCCATTTTTCCTAATTAATTTAAATATTTAGGTAGCCTTTAGAATCGTCCAATCATATGCTGGGCTATGCCATTTATTTGTCTTTTGTAATAGTTCTAATTGTCATTTTAGACCAAATCAGTCTAACCGTTTGTTTTCAACGCAGGCAAATAAGGTAATGTCTGGAATGCGGATTGTTCATTATACAGTTCAGTGTATGTTGTCATCTCTTTGATGCGTGTTAGCATCTTGCTTTGTACTATTAAAAAAAATGTAATAGACGTGCTATCCCAGAAAATCAAATTTTGCACTAATGCGTTCTTTTGTTTTTAAAACCAAAGCTTCAACTTCAATTTCAGTACCATCGAATTTAAACCTAACTTGAATCTTTCTAGAATCTGTCGAATTAATAAAACTTCTTCTAAACGAAGGGAGTTCAACCACCAGTTTTCCCAAATATGACGAACCTCGATCTGTAACAAACATTGGTGGTTCGCCGTCTGCTGTGTAAATCTCAACGGTAACTGTTGTTTGACTGTCAATAACAGGGTAGTAAATTTCACGTGCAAATTTTTGGCCAGCTTCTGCTATTTGGTTGGCTTTAATATGGGTGTCAAAGATGTTTCCAACAACTAATTCTCCATTCAGTACAATTCTCTTTTCTGGTGGATGAACATTGGAATTGCAGGGATTTACACTTTTTATTCCATACGTTTTACGAATAACACGAGCTTTAACCATATGTGGGTTTCTTCCAAACAGGACCGCACCTTTCATAACAGCAACGTTTGCTTCGTGTGGAATTAAGATTCGAAAATTTGAAAAGTTATTGTGAATTGCTTGTTGTAAAATTGGACAGTTTGCAAAGCCGCCTACAAGTAGTATTGTTTCTATCCCGTATTTATTTCTGCTTAAAAGACATGTCAAGTTTCTAGTTATAGCATCAACAGTTTTTGCATAAAACGTAGCAAAGGTGTCTTTTGAAATAACCAGTTTGTCATGCACTAGATGTATTTCATTCGAAACCGAAGAATCAAAGGTAGACATTGCCTCTTCTCCAATATCTTCTTTCAGTGCAGTACGCAAAGCAACTGGAAATGGTAAAACGACCTTTTCATCCTTTTCTGGATCAAACACAATCTTCTTTCTTTCGAAAGATGCAAGAAGAGTTGTGTATTCCTCTGGGTGATTGGTTTTAAATTTTTCCATGACCGGACACTGGAATACGTTTCCAAGGTATTCAATAAAAGATTGATTTATTGAGTTTGACCCCCAGTCTCCACCTCTAGCTGACATCAACTCTCGAAGAACGCCATCAGGAGTGGAATGAAAGCCTGTTATATCAACTGTACCACCTAGCAATAGTAATAAATGCATAAATAACAAACTAAAAGTATATATTTAACAGCTGGCTCACGAAATATCTAAAACCAAACTATAGATAAGGAATAAACTACGGAAGCCTTGGAGGGCTATTTTGACTTTTAACTTTTAACTTACTACTTCTGGCTTTTTTGTTTTGAGTTTTGACTATTGACTTGTTATACAAGCCGACTGGGGACATTTTCTCTTTTAACTTTTGACTTTCAACCTTTTGACTATTGACTTTTGTCTTTGGAATTTTGACTTCTGATTTTTTACGTAAGCCGTAAAGGGACATTTTGTCTTTCAACTTCTTACACTTGACTTTTTACTTTTCAATTTATGACTTTCAGGGCTGGAAAAATTGAAGATTTTACAGCTGCCCTAAACCCAAACTTTTCCTTTATAGAAATTGTAAATCTATGTCTCGCTATCCGATGCGTTTTTATTGACTTCTGTAAATAAACAACTGTCTCTTTCTCCAGAAATCCAATCTGTTGACTTTTAACACCCAGCACGTGACACTAAAGAAAAAGTCAGAATGAAGTGTGTTACAGAAATAATGCGACTATTGAAATTTCATATTGGTTTATACACCTAGATGTTATACAAAAGAAGTAAATCCATTCGTTTTCGTTATATATGTGTATTCATGTATTTTTTAAATAATTTTGTCTTATATGGTTTTGATACATAAATATGCTCTTTTCCTGAAGATATTTTTGTCAGTGGACACACATTTATATTATTAAAAGGTTTTATTAAATCTAACTAAGGTGAGAGTGTCTTTGAACATTGTTTCCCGCCTTGAAAGTCATAAGTTGAAATGTAAATAAGTCAATTGTAAGAAGTTAAAAGACAGTTGAAAGACAAAAATGTCCCTTCACGGCTTACGTAAAAAGTCTGAAGTCAAAAGTCAAAAGGCAAAAGTCAATAGTCAAAAGGTTGAAAGTCAAAGGTTAAACGTGAAAATGTCCCCAGTCGGCTTGAATACTAAGTCAATAGTCAAAACTAAAAACAAAAAAGTCAGAATTAGTTAGTTAAAAGTTAAAAGTCAAAATGGCCCTCCAAGGCTTCCGTAATAAACATTACTCTGAAGCTGATTTTTGTTTGTATGTTAAGTTTATTAGGTTGTTTGTTATGTTTTGCTGTTATTGCTATAAATTTGAAGTATTGTAGAATCCTTATCATGTATAGTGGTTAGATGAAAACTATTTCGGTTTCGGTTGTCTTTCCGTTTTTTTCCAGGATTAACATTATCCTAGAAATAATAGTAAGTATATAGATATACGGCTGTCTCAATGGAAACAGGTACTGCTTACTCGTCCGGATCACCCTATTGCATCCATGTTTTATGGGGTTCTGTTTTTGTTCTTTAGTTTCATGTTTGTCTAAATCTGGATTTGTAATTGTTCCTTGAAACTTGGCTCTTGTTCGGTGGTTTCTTTGCTTTTTTCTTGAATTGTATAACGGTCCACAATGAATCATATATACTTGTAATTTGTATCAATGTAATAGTTCATCGATGTATTTAGCCTTACGTTTCCCTGGAATTACACGAGTATACTGGAAAACCATGGAAAGTATAAAACTAACCTCCAAGATCTACAACTAGATATTTTGAGTCAATATCTTTAGCGGATGTAAGCTTTGGAAATCCTATACAAGTGCGTCTTTCCGTTGGTATACTTTGACAATATATAGCAGCAGCTTCAGGTTCTAGGGCAAAACTTAATTTGGATCCATCTATTCCAGCCTAAAATAACAAGTGTGGACTGTAAGCACGCTCACAAAGCGATACCCCCACTTCGCTTTCAAGTCCAATTATCCCCCCTTAATGATAACCGAGGTCAATAAAAAAACCTTCATGCACATCTACATATATTGTACTTCTTTTATGCTAAGTTTCACTAAATTTCATCAAGCGGTTTAGGAGGAGTTGCGCTTACAAGGGATGTGGACAGACGGACAGACAGACATGGTGATTCCTATATACCCCCCCCCCAACAAAGTTAGGGGGGGTATAATAAGTATTGTAATCGATTTGATTTCGACATATTCTACACAATTCATTACACTAGACAAACACCAGTAATAGCATTTTTGTCAAGTCTAGCATAGACAACGTGCAATGTGTTACAGAACAAATTACTAGTAATTAAAGATATCAACGTAATAAAAAATTATAGCATAGACATTAATAATGTCGTTTTCAGTTTCAAGAATGTTTAAAAAATCATTTAGTTAAATTTTGTCTTTAAATCTTTGTTTATAGAATGCTCACCTTTTCCGCAGACTCCCTCATCAACTGTTTAGCTTTATCACTCCAGATAGCTGGAACTGTAATAACATAATGTATATCCTCTTCCTCGATCTTGTCAATCTGTTGCTGTAGCTTTTTAAATAAATCGTCTTTCAAGAAATATATACAGTAACAAAAAATACTTGATGCATGCATTTCCTTTCCCGTAATGTCTTTAACAACAGAAAATCGGTTTAGTTTCTGAAATAAACAGTTATACACGTGGGTTTATTAATAATATGCAAATGTAAGTATTTTTTACATAATTTGCAATAAAAAATGTTTGTTTTGAAGACTATGATGCTTTTTTTACATTTGATTAATGAGTTATGACAGCTATTCCGAAAATTCAGTTCGAACCATTTGTTGTTACGTTTTGGTTGAGAATTTTTACACATTACAAATCGGATGGTATGGTGCCCATCTTGAATATGGGGAGTCATCGGATATTTTTCATAATGCGGCACACCCAAGAAACTTGTCTTAATTTGATACATTGGCTTTTTTTCGACAGTTTCTGTTTATTCTACAAATTTCAGGACATATCAACAACGCTAAATGTCTAGCCAATCAAAAAATACGTTGAAATAGGACTATCGAGGAATTATTGCAGACACGTGTGGTACAATTTTATTGATGTATATTAATATATTCAGATGATAATTTTTAGTTTAAGCAGTATTATGGTCTGGGTACCATATCGTATGAAACACATATGAACCAAGATAAATTAAAATTAGTCCAGTGATTTCTAAAGAGATGTTGAAAATTTGAAAGCAAGCCCGAGAAATCACAACTCATCGCGGGAGCAATCAACAGCACACTGAACACTTACTGAAGTTTCATACAGTATCATCTTAAAAGATTTGAAGTAATACCACAACTTGTGTTCTCCGACTGAAAGATTTGCATAAGTATGGTCAGCATCGTAACCAAAACTATGAAAGGTACCGTCTGGTCGGAGCAGAAGATTCGACGGTGTTTTGTACGTCACATGACCGTCAAATCGTGATGTCCAGTTGAAAGTCTTGATGTTCAATGGATTTTCGTTATAATCATTAAGCACTGATATAGCATATCCAGAAAAAGCAGTTCCGATGTCAAGTGCAGCCACAAAAATATCATGCCTTTTTTCGTCTTGTGGTGGATCATGAAAACCCTGAAATGTCAACATTAATCAATTTAGAGAAGAACTTGTTTAAATTGTGGCTTCAATTTGTATTTGGGGAACAAGGTCGAAGTACGTAGTCGTAGCCCTTTTCTTTGAAAAGACAAACAAACTTGTTTGTTGATTAAGGCTGAGGTCTAGCTTACTTTGACCGAGGACCGTCTCAAACAAGCAACTCACGTTTTGACAGGTCGTTATTAAGTTGTCAATGTGATTAAGTTAAAGTATACTGCTAACAGTCTGTTCAATCTAAATATGCAGGATTTCCCCTCTGAAGGCATAACGAAAAAATTTGTTGTATCATATTGTTTGTCACTACCTAGCTTTACTCAGTTCTGCTTTCTGTACTATCTTGTATATATTTTTCATTTTAATCTATTTTCGCTACTTAATTAAACATTTTGTTTGGATAAATGACATCAATAGACTAAAGCTCATGCAACACCTATGCAAGTTACCCTAAAACAAGAAGGTTAATTTGAAAGCTTCTCGGTAGGATACTTAGATTTTACAGTTTTCCACTTTTTTAAATATTTTATTATTTTTTCTACTTGTTTATATTTTAAGATTTTATTTTACTATTTAAATATGCTAATATTGTTTTCGTCTTTGTTCTCAATATTGCGTACATATTCACCCATATTTACATGCAAACGTTACCTTGTGGTCAGACAAGACACAAGCCAAAGGTCATTTAGGGTAATAAAAATCACTTAAAAGGGGCAAAGTATTTGTAATAAAGGATGTGTGATAAGACTGATGTCTTATAATACAAATAATCAGTTTAATTAGAAGTAAATTAATAAGAAATAGATGTTTCTTAAAGATTTTTATTGATTTAATTCAATTAAATATTGCTCAACGTACCAGCAACGATGAAATTCTGGAACTTGATCGCCTTCCTGATGCAGATCCAGTTGAACTGCTTCTTGGTCTGTAATTTATCAAATTAAAAAAAAAACTGATTAGCAATTTGCAGCTTTGATCGAGATTAAAAAAATCGAGAAAAAACTACAGGACGTACTGTTTAATTATACCGGTGTAGGAGATTAAAACTTATAGCTGTGGTTATCACTTTGCCGTCTTAATGCAAAATATTGCAATAATATATGAGTAAATTTTTAAGTATCTAAGAACTGGATAGCTCCATGGTTTATTTATGTCACGAAATACGTATTTTGCAATTAAACTTTACTTTTTCTTTCTCTTCTAATTATAGATATGATTTACCAAACAATTCAGCATTTTATTTTACACAAAGCGGAAAAAACCAGACAACATTTCATTAATAGACTAATCAGAAATAAATGAATGTAAAACAAATAACAGAACAAATATACATAACTCGGTTGGAAGTCACGTTAAACATGATGTATAGGGTTGAACCGGTTTATAGGCGTAAGCTTCTTTATTTGTTTATTTTTTATCTGTAATCTTTTATTGTTGTCCACTTACCTCTTTCTTCCTTTATTTCTCAGCACTACTTTGTTCTCATCCTCCTTGTGCAAATGGCTACTGTTAGTATTACCCATTAGACTGCAAGTATAAATTTCTGGTTTCTTTATATGTATTAATCATTGTTGGTGACCGCCTACTTCACGATGAAGTGAGAAAAGTGGTCACCTGAGTGTTACAGGCGACAATGTAAATATAATCCTGTAACAAGTTTAGCTTTTCTAAAAGCTAACCGTCTCTTAGCTGCATTACCCATTGTAGACGTAAGTATTTGTTGTTTGTTATTTATATGTAGGATAGGTAAGCAATGTACCTTTTAAGGACTTTGTTTACGCTAAACTATTAACCAATGGTAATTGAGAGATTTAAATACATGTCGTCACTTCACACGTGCTTTTTGAAAAATAATTTTTAAAAATTGACCCCATTAACAAATGTTCAAAATTGAGCGGTAAAAAAGGCGTTGTTGTATTTGCATCAATATCAGAACGAAAATAAAGATATAGAAATATCTTTTTTTGCAAACAGCTTTAAAAAGAAGGGAGATTTTAGTGCAATGTTTATTGTTTGATTGTTCACTGTTTTTCCCCAATCAGCTTTAAAAAATAGTGAGATTTTTTTATTGTTCACTGATCAATGCAGTGCATGAAATAGATGTCAATATGTGGAACGTTACATTACTACACAAAATACTGATTACAATCCCGAATCAACCCACGAATAGATCGAAATTCTAGTACACATACTAGTGCGATCCTGACGTAAACCAATGATATGACAAAGTAATTTATGTTGTTTTTAATATGTGTATGAGATTTGGAAAATAATATAAAAAATATTGCGAAAACATAATTCCATATAAATGTAATATTTCTGGACCCAACAATATCATAATACTATGTGGTTCTGTCATAACGAAAGTTCCGCAGTAGAAGGCATTTACAATACGGGCAGTCAAGAGTTCTAAAAAAAGTCTACAGAAGCATTCAGGGACCACGCTGATTCTGATCAAAGTGCTTTCTATACGGTCAGTTGAAATGTTGATGCGTTTTAAGCAAGCGTATTTTTAGGCTCATTTAAAAGTTGCTACTCTAAATTTAAACACAAATAACGAAAAGAAATTGAAATTGCAAATTAACAAAAAGTTATTCAGTATACAAAACATAATCTTTGGATTTATCGTGATTTCTTATATCAAAGCGCAAAGAGATAATGATTGAAGTTCAACCCCCGTATAACTATTTATTTGTAAAGCATAGTTCACGTTTGTTAGTCAACATACCCATCCACAATTTTAAGGGAACTATTTTGAGCTATAACAGTTTCAAAATATAAACCGATCTTTATTAGTTCTATAATTTTTCAGTCTATAGAATATTTCACAACACGCGTTATACAAATCTACTTTACAAAAATGTTAACAAATTACTTTAAAAGGAAAAATTATTTTCCTAATTATTCCGTTGTTTCGCTTAATAAGTAACTCCACAAAATCGTGCTGGTAAAATGTTAAAATGCTATAATACTTACCTAAAAACTGGTATAAATATTTAAGACTTTTTGTTTTACATCCGTATTGGGTACTTTACATGTTACCTATTTGACGTCCAGTGAACATTTAATTTCAAGCTGTATTATAACTTCTTTTAAATTTAATACCATGCAGGAGGAAGTATCAGGTGGCATCATGTGTATGTAAAAGTAAGTATGACTTATTTTTAACATTTTAAATGCTACTGGAAAAATACACTTCATGCTTCCGCGTAGCTAGATCTTTTTTCTAAATGAAAATAACAAGGGCAGCGCATGCATAGTGAATAGAAGGTTAATGGATGCTTATATCATTAACTCTTCTAATAAACAAGGAGATAAGCATATTGTATGCTCTTACCATTAACATGAAGTGTCTGGTTATTTTTACCGCACAAAGTATGCTTTTGATTTAGCACAATTTGTTATGGTTGCTGTCTCTGAAAAAAGCCGCCATCATTAAACTATCAATGCGTTCGAACATTTATCCAGACACATAGATGACCAAATAAAATGTCATTAAAGATACCAAGGTTAATAAAACCATCTTGTTGTACTCCCATAAATGAAGCAACAAGTACTAAGAAAGTATTCTTTATAAGAATGCTGCAACAAGAGGATAATTGAAACTTAATATCTCGGAATGAGCTGGTGTATTGGAACACAAGAACAACTGCAGATGGCTTAGAATGGATATGAATGCACAGATGGTATAATAGCGCTGATAAGGTCTATGGGCTGCGGTTACGCATACAGGAAATAAATAGAAAACGGCATTGGTGCGGTTTACAGTAGTCCAGCGTAGCACTTCGTTATCTCTAAAAAACGCCACTTTGTACAGTTGCTGAATGACATGATGAAACGAAACGTAGCATTCATTAGTTTAAAGTCTATTAATTCTCTCAGGTTATATTATGCATGTTTTTAGCGGAATGTATTAGTTAGCAGAAGAATTCAGACGAATAAAATCTTTACATTTAACATAAATGTATTATTTTATCAAACTCAATACAATTTCTATTGTTATAATGTCATAGCCAGGTACCGACATAATAGGTCACCGGTAAGCTTAATCTCTGATCCAAAAATGGAAAATCTTGATAAAGGTTGTTTATAAATATATTAATTAACCTTTTTTCTTATAAAAAAGTCAACTATCTACCGACTACTTAAAATGTTAACTGTATCATTTACTTTTGAGAAAAAATGATTAGCTGGTTAGTATTCTGCGACTTTATTAGGCCTTTAATAAGGTTTAGCAGTTTAGGACTACTACACAAACTTAACTCGTACGGAAAAAATGAGAAATTACTATAATGGTTAAAAATTTATTTAAATGAGAGACAACAAAGCAAGCCATCGTCTTTTGTTTAATAATGATTTTGATAATGTTCCTCAAGGTTCAGTTCTTTCCATCTTATCTACTGTATACATTAATGACATAGCAGATCGCTTCAGTTCACAGTTTTCCCACCGAAGGTCACGGATTTTCTCCGGGTACTCAGGTTTCCTCCCCCAATAAAACTAATATAGCTGAAAAATTGCTGAAAGTGGCGTTAAAAACCATTCAAACAATCAAACAAACAAAATAATCACACAAACACGCACGCGCCCGAATACACACAAATACGTACCCCCCACACACACACCATACTTGCAAAAGCCAATTTGTTCATTCAATTTATTTATTTGCATTATGTATCTGCAGTCAAAGACTGATAACAGCTGCAATACTGATTATATTTACTGCGACACTTCCTCCACGTTGACGTACTACAATTAATATGTTAATGAATTTTAATATCTTTCAAAGAAACTTCGCATAAATTAAAAATAGCACACAAATGTAATACATCTAGTCGTATACATTTCGTCCTAAAACAGGGTAGATTTTAAAATTTAATAGGATGAAGGAATCATTCATTATTTCAGAAATACATGTTTCGGCACAATGTTTGTGATTGCATTATTGAATGATATCTGTTATTATTGTTCTATTGTTTCTGTTATTTTCTGTATAATTAATTCATTTTTATCAGCAAGTTCTTTGTATTATTATATGTTAAAAGATCCTTGATCACATTGTGAGTTAATTTTAAAACACAGCTGCGTGCATGAGTAAACTGGAGGAACTGTCCTACTTATAGTATGTTTTAGATTTGTGTTATTGCGCCGTTTTTTAATGAAAAGAGAACACGTGACCTTTGACATGAACATGCATATCACATTTACAATACATATTCAATAACTACAAATGCGCATCAAGAAGAATTGTTTAAATGTCACAGTGTAACCAATACATAGTTTATATATAAAAAGACATGGGAAATTACTTTCTATATATTTTTACCTAATTTAAAGTATGACAAGACATTTATTATGTTATGTGAAAAACAACAATAAACCCGACTAAAAGTACATTAAATATTAAGCATAACTTGTAAATTATTATGTATAAATGTTAAATTATTTGTAAGCATGTTTTGGAAATTAACAAAATGTTGGCTTTTTAGTACGTGCTTTCTTTATGCTTTTAAGTTTAATTTTATTCCTTTTTTATGTCATTCATACTTTGAGTCTCTATGGGTTAATATGTTAGTTGTCTACTACAGATGAAATATTTTTTCATTAGTATTTGACAATATATACATTTAGAAAAAAAATTAAGCACCCCCTAGATTTTTTAAGTCATACATATTCGGAAAAAACTCATTATTTTATTTTTGTATCATTTCATCAAAATATGAACTGTCTTTGCCCTGTTACGTAGTCTGAATCTTAATATCTGAATCTGAATCTGAATAAATACGATGCAGGACCAATACTGGTATAGACGCATCGGAAGAGAGCTGCTGCTTTAGTAGCAGGTCGGGAGAGCTTCCTTGAAACTATCAATTGTCTTTCTGCGCAATGTGTCTTCCGGTAGCTTATTCCAGTGGACGATTGTGTCAACAAAGAAAGAGTTCCTGTATTGGTTGCATTTGGATGGTGCTACAATAAAAGTCATAGTGTTGTTTGTTTTCTGACGGTCTATGATGTTATTAGTCAGGCAGTCTTTGTATTTAACGGAACGGATTTGCCTCTTTGGTCTAGCTGGTCTGATGTAAGCTTCCTGGTCTATTGCTGGTAATAATCCCTCCACTATTTTGTATAGGAACACTAATTTTGCGTTGGTTCTTCTGACTCTTAGTAATGGTAATTCAAGATCTTTTAGCATGTTCGTAACTGCTCCTGGCGGCTTTTGTAGTCCCCTGTGATTAATCGTGCCCCGTTTCTTTGTACTCGTTCGATTTTATCGATGTCCTTTTGAAGATACGGATCCCATACAACTGATCCATACTCCAGCACGGATCTTACAAGTGCAATGTAGGCTGTTTTTCGGCATGACATAGGACAGTTTTTTAGGTTGCGTCGTATAAATCCGAGGGTAGAGCTTGTTTGCTTACGGTTTTCGCAATATGTTTAGACCATCCCAAGTCTTCCGAAAGGAGTACGCCTAGGTATGGGTTTTCTGTGACCTGTTTTAGAACTGTGTTGTTGAGGTTGTAAAGGCTGTTGGTTTTTGCCTCAATATTCATGACATAGCACTTTGTGGCGTTGAAACACATTCCTTTTCAGGTCGTTTTGAAGTATAATGTGATCTTCGTTGCTTTTGATGGTTCGATAGAGTAGACAGTCGTCTGCGAAGAGCCGTATAGAAGTCTTTTTAAGTAATATCACCGAAAGCTCCAAACTGTTATTTAATTATCAAATCACACTTGAAAACGTCAAGCATAAAAACCAAATTGATAATTAGCCATCGAAGGGGCAATATCGGGTATATCCACGGTTAGCATGAATGACTGCTGCAACCCTGCATACTGCCCGTAAGGCGTCTAATATGTTGAAGCATTATCAGTCGCAGTTCCCGGTGTAATTGAGCTTCTAAATGTTGCAAGTTTTGTGGAGGAAGTTCCAGAGCTTGTAATTGCCTACCCAATTTATCCAATAGATGCTCTATTGGGTTAAGATTTGAAATTCTTGCAGTCTACGAAAAAGTGGCCACAGCTTCGTTCTCCAGATATGCTCAAACTGCCCCGAAACGGACAGATCGGACAGAACGGGAACGGTCTTTGACATCTTGATAGCCAGGCTGACGTACTATTGCGTTGTAATGACATACCAGTGGAATGCATGTCTATGATTTGCCATCTGTGTGCTTCTGATATCCGCCGTCTTGCTATGCTTACTTTAAATGATTTGGCAATTAAAAATTCGGGATTTAAATACCGATATTTGGACGAAAAAATAGTACACTTTGGACGTGATGACGGGAGCAGGCTTCACGTGGACAAAAAACTGCGCTTGATTAAAATTTCACGTCCTCACATCCTTTTAATTATACATTAAAAAATGAATACTGACCGAAATCACCAAAATTAAATTTTATTTACAATGAACGAAAAACAAAAATATTCCAGGGTCCTTAAATTTTGTTCAGATGTATATTTAGGTATAGTGATAATACCCACTGCTATCTCATATTGAATGTTCAATTGTTGCATGTCACAAGATATAACAATGCCTACTAACATTCTTCTAAAAACATTTAATTGAACAACTTTAAAAACCACGCTTTAATTTTAGGTTATAATACCATCATGTATTTGCTTTGATATTACTCCTGTATTTATAACAACAGCACCCAGCCCGTTAGATGCACTCTTGCTTGGTGTTGTATGGTGATAATAGTAAATACGAAAAACCTTGTCGCGGACTATAGTGCGTGACGGAGGTAAAAGGTGTTACGATTCCTGCACGGTAAAAATCCCAGTCTCCGTTCCTACCAATAGTTAATACTTTTCACCGGCAGTCTAAATCTGCTTCCATTTGGTCCTTCCCTTTTCCCCATTAGATTATTGTTTTCTCTTTCACAACAACTATTTCAAGCTGGACTTTTATCAAACATTTATTCAATGAATCAGTTAATATGATTTTACCCTTGCATTGTATTCATTTGGTGTTCTATGTACTATACTCACTCAAAAAAGAAATGCAACATCGTATCCATTTGTTTCAAATCATTTTTTGCAGACAAATAACCTATAAATATTCAAATATATATATATATATATATACACAACATCATAATTACACATTAATTAAAGGTTTCCAGGTGCATTTAAGTTCATCCACCCGTGAACGACTGTGGTCGAAATCACATTATGAAAATTACGCATTGCTTAAGACAGGGTCGACTTTCACTTGCAAATCCTGACTATTTTTTTTAACTCAGACAATCGGTATAAAACCCCGCTGTTTCTTTTCTTTACTGCTTTTGTAAAATAAATTTCTGATGAGATGACGCTATGCTATGCTACCCGGAATATCGCGATAGGTCGAATCGAGGCCGTAGAATCACAGAATGCTGTTGCCAGAACGAACAATGTTCATCGTAATACAATTTCACGCCTTTTTGCACGCTACCAGCAGCTTGGTACTACGACAGACTGACTACGTTCAGGTCGTCCGCGTGTTACAACTCAGGCGCATGATCGTTACATAAGATTATTCCATCTACTGAACAGGACTATTGCTGCAACAGAAACAGCTGTAAACGTCCCTGGGTTGCGCCCTATATCACCACAGACAGTACCCAATCGGTACGCTCTCATCGATTGCGGGCACGATTACCTTACGTTGGAACAACACTCAGACGTCAACACCACCGAGCAAGGGTTAGATGGTATACTACCTTTCGTGGAATTTACAGAACTGGATAAGAGTGTGGTTCAGCCATGAGTCAGTTTTCAACTTGAAAGGCACTGGTTGCATACGAGTGTACAGGCGCCGGAATGAACGTTTTGCGCAAAACTGTGTTGTAGAAAGAGACAATTTTGGCGGAGGCAGTTTTATGTCTATATCTTACGTCAGGAACACACGGCTGATTCATATCCAAGGCAATCTTAACGCCGTTAGGTATATAGATGAAAGTATACGGCCGCATTTATTGCGCGTAATTGACATTCAAAAAGAAATTATTTCAACACGACAATGCCCGACCACTAACATCACGCGTAACAGTAGATATTTTAGATCAACAGAATGTCAATGTGATCCAGTGGCCATCACGATCTCCGGATCTTAACCCAATTGAATATCTGAGGAATGAACTGGATGGGCGCATGCGCCAACTACAACCATCGCCGCAAAATCTGCAACAATTAGAGGAGGCACTTCAGTATGAGTGGCAAATGATACCGCGTGTTCGTAATCAACGTTTAATTGAATCCATGCCAAGAAGAGTAAAGTCTGTGTTGCAAGCAAATGGTAGGCACAACAGATACTGACATTTTTTTACAATATGCGACAAACTGTTATATTCCATGGTAAAAGAATCATGAACAAGAAGTGTGCCAATTTTTACATTTCTGTATCAATTATTTGTATCATAAATTGTTAAAATTACCATATGTTTGTATGTTGCGTTTCTTTTTAGATTGAGTATATATACTACTATTGTATTGTATAAGGAAAATATTTAATTATTGAACAAATATAGGTAGATGTATTGAAACATTATATCAAATCCGCCTACATTTCAACATTCAGTGACAATGGTCAACACTTTAGAAATCATTGGAAGACTATTGGACAACCAAGAACGAGTGGATATGCTGGTCCTTGACTTTTGATACTTTGCCACATCAGCGATTGTTACAGAAAATGAAGCACTATAGTATACAAGGGAACATCCTAACATGGATTGGAACATGACTCACAGTAAGACATCAACGAGTATGTATGGATGGGATGATGAGTGGGATGAAACATGTACGGTCAAGCGTTCCCTTAAGGTACAGTTTTGGGACCCCTATGTTTCCTGATGTACATCAATGACATAGGAGAGTCAATATCGCCAAGTTCTACTCATCGCCTATTTGCTGACGACTCTCTACTCTACCGTACCATCAGATACCCCACTGACAGCAAGAATCTTTATAACTAGTAGACTGGTCCAAGAAATGACAAATGAATTTTCATCCTAAGAAGTGTTTTGTATTGAGAGTGACACAGAAAAGAGGACCCATGTTATATAAGTACAACATGATGGACCATGAATTAAAATCAATACCCCATTATCCATACTTAGGAGTTGAGATCTCACAAGACCTAAATTGGGACCACCACATCAACAAAGTAACAGCAAAAGACAATAAGACCCTAGGCTTCATCATACGCAACTTGACAAGATGCCCAACAGAGATCAGAGAGCAAGCTTACAAGACCTTAGTACAACCAAACCTGGAATATGCATCAACCGTGTGGGACCCCTACAGAAAGTACCAGATAGACAAGATAGAGATGGTGAAAAGAAGATCTGTCGGATTTACTACATCGAACCACAGACTTGATCCAGGAACAGTAACTACAATGCTTAACACCTAGATTGGAAAAACCTAGAAACCAGACGAAAAGCAGCCAGACTTACCCTTATGTATAAGATCTTGCATGAAGAGGCAGCAGTTAACATCCCAGACTACATCACCAGACTAAGACTCCAAACCAGGCAATACCATCACAGCAGATTCAATAGACTCAGTACCTCATCAGATCCCTACAAATTTAGCTTTCTTCCAAGAACCATCGCGGATTGGAATCAGCTTTTAGACAGTGTTGTAGAGGCCCCTACCACAGATCTTTTCGAATAAGGATGTGGGAGGCATGGAGTTAGTGATCCGGCACCAAACCTACTCAGTACAATTTTTTAACTGTATATCTGATGATCGTTGTCATTATTTTACCTTTGGATTTTCTTATTTATACCGCACGCACACTCCAGTTTTTAATGTATCTGCGTAATGGTTCTCCGACTGCAGATTAGCCGTCAAAGATCCTGCGATGAAATATAGAAGTAAAAGTCTAAATATTTTCATTTATAAAAAGAAAACATTTTCTTTTTAAACATGGACTTAAAACCAGCAAAAGATAGTTCAGGTATATTTAGGACAATAACAAGTTGAGTAACAACTAAAAACCTGTGAGCTACTGCTCACTCAGTATTACCCCCCCCCCCCAACCGCTATTCACATCGTTGAATTGACCAAGTTGGTAAACAGGAAGTAGATATGCGACAGACCTAAAATCGGTACTCGTAATATAGGGCCACATGGTAAAATAAAAGATACAATTTCGAGCGGTCACCCGAAATTGTATATGTGATTTTAAGTAGTTGCTGAGAAAATTGTTACGAAAGTTATGTTGCGGACGGAAGGACCGACGGACGGACAGGCGTAATCACAGGAAACAGAGAGTAGAGATGGAACAACACTCTGAGTAGTGGAAATAACCAGAGTTCTAGCGACCTTTTCTCTTTGTTAATCCTACGGAACAAAATACTTCGTGGATACCCTATTGTGGATACCCTTTAATGATTTTTTTTTTTAAATTAATTAGGTCAATTAAGAAACTGAATTAAGTCTTGTAATAGTTCATTATGGATCTATTTGTTAAATCCTATGTTATAATTTAACCCTAATTAGATGTATTTTAAGTCTAGATTAATTAACATTTTAGATGTTCTATAAATAGACAATTGAGTCTAAATCTATAAATAGAAATCTAAAGAATGTCAACCTTTTCTTACCGTGTACAACTATTCCAGTTTCTTTTATGATTTAAATTTAAATAGGACAATAATATATATAAATTGTACCACAAAGACATTAATTAGAAGTAATACGATTCTAAATATTAACAGGTGAACCCCCACCCCCCTTTTTTCATAGCAGATCTATATATTTCACAAGTCCTAACAATTGTTATATTTTTCAATGTAAAAAAAAATCGTTTGCTATTAATTAACATTTAAATCTGTAGTTCACTGACCTTAACGTGAAGTAACTTGAGAAAATGGTATCGATTCGTTTTTAATTGTAATTAATAGGTGTATTATAATTAATTAAATATATTGCAGATTCCATTGTAGCCTTTCATTTTGAGTGTAGTGAATGTATTTAAATATCCCAAAGACATGTACCTTTTGACAGGTTCACAAGTTGACAAATCCACAAACGTTAACTCGATCGGTCAAAACATTTGAATGCAATTTTAAATATCCCAAAGACTTTGTTGACCCTTTTGACAAGTTCACAAATCCCCTAACATTAGCTATTAATTTCATTGTTACGTTTTCATGAAATAAAACAATACAGATATAAGGAAAACGTAACTAATTTAATGAACACCGCATAATATCGTTGAAAACGTAAGCAATTTATAAAAATACGATTTAAAAACCAAATAATATAATTAAACAGTATCTTACTCCTTTTTATGTGTTGATTCAATGTCCCGACATCCTCCCCCATTTTCTTTCTTATCGTTGGCATAACTTAAAGGGGTATATTTATGGAACACATCATTTAACTGTTGCTTCATCATATGATATGCTAATTAATAGTCGGTTCCTTAATAAGTTTTGTATAAAAGTAGAATACTCCCTTGTATAAATTGTATTATGTCGTTTTATAACAATCTCACCTACCCCCCCCCCACTTTTTTGTGTAAGGGTGTCAATTTATAAGCGTTAAGTTATAACTATAGCATGATATATACACTTAGTTTAATATTAATTTTCCCAAACTGTTTTCGGATGAGTTAACCCCTACGTAATGGGTTGGAAAAACTAACTTTAAGACTGCTTCTCCCTATTGTTTTAGACTCTGTCTTGAGAATAGCAAAGATGAGGTTGATTGGTGTACACCAGTGTATGTCTTGACGGGAATGGGAAATTCCACTTTTATTTTAATTTTACCATTATTATTATTAAAGAAGAAGAGGTGAACCAACACTGTGTAAGTTGATCTTTAGTGGACGCTCCTTATTTATTATTATTATTATTATTATTATTATTATTATTATTATTTGAAAAAGGGAATTTAGAACAGCAGGGTCAGAACCATCCTAATTTGTCTTTAAATACAAATAAAATTTATCATTTTTAACATCTATATAAAGAAACCTTTCGGACAGTCTTCTCAAATATGATGTACATAACGAGCAGAAGTATAAGATTTAAATAACCTGTTAACCCGCTATGTTTCAATCGATCCCGTCGGATCAAACACCATTAAAGTAAATGATGTTGTAAAACTACATAGTAAGGTACCAGTGGAGGAGGCAGATAAGGAGGAAAAGGCAGAGGAGGGAGGAGGAGGAGGAGGGAGGAGGAGAAGGAGGCGGAGGAGGGAGGAGGAGGCAGGAGGAGGAGGAGGAGGCGGCGGCGGAGGCGGCGGCGGCGGCGGAGGCGGCGGCGGCGGAGGAGGCGGCGGAGGAGGCGGCGGCGGAGGCGGCGGCGGCGGAGGCGGCGGCGGCAGCGGAGGCGGCGGCGGCGGATACGCTTCATTGCTCGGTGGATTCTAACATAATGTTCTTTTCCCATAACGTTTTGAAAAAAATCACATAAAAATAATATGATTAACTTACATTGCTATTAAAGATGGTTCATTTTCTGATAAAGACACTCACAAAGACAAGAACAACCAATTATCATTCATACCTGGAGAGCTTATCGCCACCGGTACTCGCCCACGGGTCGGAAAAATAGCTCTCGAATCTACCGACCGTACGGGTTCCCAGCATTGATACAAATATGAATAACATATTGATTGACATTCAAGAACGTTTGATTAAGGCCTTAGCCAAAGTAGCCACCGCCCATCAACATTTCCATCACTGGAAACGGAGCTGCCCTCGAAAACGAGGCTGCAAAGGCTTTGGTCGGAGAGGTCTTCCTGACTATAGCGGGGCGTACCACATGACACTTCCTCTCCATTGTAAGCTACGTGGCATTGCCCTAAGTCAGTACACCTTGCCAGTGCAGGAGTCTACTTCAAACTTTCTAGAACTTTATGAAAATATACATTCTCACTGCAATAACATTTATAGGTATAATCATACATATAAATACACCCCCCTTTCAATACCATGTTGTAACTACCCGCATCTATTAAAATAAAATACATAGTATCAACTATGTAAAGAGCAATAACGTTTTAATTAGTGTCAATGAAGCGCCCTTTTTTAAGCTCGGTCAGTAAGCTTAAATCTATTGTGGAGACATAGCGGACATCGAGCTGACAAACGCCCTCGTCTTCCACAACGGAGCCACTCTTCAAGACAGAAACAAACGCTTCGGGGAAGCTACCAGGTGACGTCCATATGAGACATTATTCCCCCTTAATCTCATATAGTCGAGAGAGTCACGCAGTCGGTCCCAGTAGCCGATGCTAATATATATTTTGTTAATTTAGTCTAAAATATTTCACATTCATTACAAATATGATGTTAACATAATTTTTTTAAATACTTCACTATAATTCCTGGCTTGCTTTATTCCAGCTAAAAGTCTAATGAACCTCATAGGTAGACTGTCGATTCATAATTAAAATTCCACTCGATTTTCTCGCTTATATAGGTGCCGCGATCTATGCTATACAACAGGAAGTGTCAGGACAATGCCATGATTAAAATATATAGAAATTTGGAATAACAATACTCCAAAGATCTATCTGTTAATTAATTTTATATTAAACTAGACATATCTGATGAATAAGTTTATGATATATGATTTTTACAAATAATATTTAAGTCGTTTTATGCTTCTCACCCCTTTCGCTTAGACTCGTCTATTTAAAGCGTCCGTTGTGAAATGTCGCCATTTTGAACGGATCTGTTTTTTATCGCTCCGATTAAAGTCCTTATATTTGACAATGCATCGGGTAAAACACTTATATTATCTACTTATTGTGTTGATTTTTTATATTTTCTTGTAGATATATCATTTTAAGTTACGACTTTATTGTAAATCTATTGGACTTATTGCATAAACAACGGTAGGAAAAAGGGGGATTAATACAACGAATCTTTATACTATATTATTGCATTTTATTTTATTTGAAAGTCACTTTTTGAGACAATAATTTTGTTTTATAATAATTTGTTTTTTTTTTTTAAATCAAAGTTCTTAATAACGCCTTCGATAATTATAATTTTCAAACATTTTTGATGTTCTGGAGTGAACCGGTCATACACACTTGTCATAACACGTTAAGGTCAGTGAACTAGAGATTTAATGTTTATAAATAGAATACGATACATGATTGTTTTTACAAGGGAGATTAGGACAGCCGTCATTCTGTCAATACATACATTATTTTATCTTAAAAGCCCATTCTTGAAAACATGTCTACAATTTTATAATTAATTTTCGTTTATCTTTTACATTATTTCTACCTTCAATATTTTTTCTAATTTTAAAACATGACGCCGATAATCTATATTTAAATGAGGCATACACACGTTAAGGTTAATGAACTATAGATTTAAATGTTTATAAATAGCAGACGATACATGATTGTTTTTACATACAGGGGGATTAGGACAGCCGTCATTCTGTCAATACATACATTATTTTATCTTAAAAGCCAATTCTTGAAAAAATGTCTACAGTTTTATAATTAATTTTCGTTTATCTTTTAAATTATTTATTTAAATCCTAATTTTCAAACATGACGCCGATAATCTATATTTTAATGAGTCATACACACAAGTCATAACACGTTAAGTTCAGTGAACTATAGATTTAATTGTTTATTAATAGCAGACGAATTTTTACATTGACAAAATATCATTTGTTATGACTTGTGAAATATGGAGATCTGTTATGAAAAAAGGGATAACGCATTTTAATTACTACACTCACGGTTACAATGGATCTGCAATTTATTTAATTAATTAATTACAATTAAAAACAAATCGATACCATTTTCCTTGCTATATCCGTTACATCACAAACTTTATGCAACAATTGTGAGTGTAGTAATATAGATTATCGGCGTCATGTTTGAAAATTAGGATTTAAATAAATAATTTAAAAGATAAACGAAAATTAATTATAAAACTGTAGACATTTTTTCAAGAATTGGCTTTTAAGATAAAATAATGTATGTATTGACAGAATGACGGCTGTCCTAATCCCCCTGTATGTAAAAACAATCATGTATCGTCTGCTATTTATAAACATTTAAATCTATAGTTCATTAACCTTAACGTGTGTATGCCTCATTTAAATATAGATTATCGGCGTCATGTTTTAAAATTAGAAAAAATATTGAAGGTAGAAATAATGTAAAAGATAAACGAAAATTAATTATAAAATTGTAGACATGTTTTCAAGAATGGGCTTTTAAGATAAAATAATGTATGTATTGACAGAATGACGGCTGTCCTAATCTCCCTTGTAAAAACAATCATGTATCGTATTCTATTTATAAACATTAAATCTCTAGTTCACTGACCTTAACGTGTTATGACAAGTGTGTATGACCGGTTCACTCCAGAACATCAAAAATGTTTGAAAATTATAATTATCGAAGGCGTTATTAAGAACTTTGATTTAAAAAAAAAACAAATTATTATAAAACAAAATTATTGTCTCAAAAAGTGACTTTCAAATAAAATAAAATGCAATAATATAGTATAAAGATTCGTTGTATTAATCCCCCTTTTTCCTACCGTTGTTTATGCAATAAGTCCAATAGATTTACAATAAAGTCGTAACTTAAAATGATATATCTACAAGAAAATATAAAAAATCAACACAATAAGTAGATAATATAAGTGTTTTACCCGATGCATTGTCAAATATAAGGACTTTAATCGGAGCGATAAAAAACAGATCCGTTCAAAATGGCGACATTTCACAACGGACGCTTTAAATAGACGAGTCTAAGCGAAAGGGGTGAGAAGCATAAAACGACTTAAATATTATTTGTAAAAATCATATATCATAAACTTATTCATCAGATATGTCTAGTTTAATATAAAATTAATTAACAGATAGATCTTTGGAGTATTGTTATTCCAAATTTCTATATATTTTAATCATGGCATTGTCCTGACACTTCCTGTTGTATAGCATAGATCGCGGCACCTATATAAGCGAGAAAATCGAGTGGAATTTTAATTATGAATCGACAGTCTACCTATGAGGTTCATTAGACTTTTAGCTGGAATAAAGCAAGCCAGGAATTATAGTGAAGTATTTAAAAAAATTATGTTAACATCATATTTGTAATGAATGTGAAATATTTTAGACTAAATTAACAAAATATATATTAGCATCGGCTACTGGGACCGACTGCGTGACTCTCTCGACTATATGAGATTAAGGGGGAATAATGTCTCATATGGACGTCACCTGGTAGCTTCCCCGAAGCGTTTGTTTCTGTCTTGAAGAGTGGCTCCGTTGTGGAAGACGAGGGCGTTTGTCAGCTCGATGTCCGCTATGTCTCCACAATAGATTTAAGCTTACTGACCGAGCTTAAAAAAGGGCGCTTCATTGACACTAATTAAAACGTTATTGCTCTTTACATAGTTGATACTATGTATTTTATTTTAATAGATGCGGGTAGTTACAACATGGTATTGAAAGGGGGGTGTATTTATATGTATGATTATACCTATAAATGTTATTGCAGTGAGAATGTATATTTTCATAAAGTTCTAGAAAGTTTGAATTAGACTCCTGCACTGGCAAGGTGTACTGACTTAGGGCAATGCCACGTAGCTTACAATGGAGAGGAAGTGTCATGTGGTACGCCCCGCTATAGTCAGGAAGACCTCTCCGACCAAAGCCTTTGCAGCCTCGTTTTCGAGGGCAGCTCCGTTTCCAGTGATGGAAATGTTGATGGGCGGTGGCTACTTTGGCTAAGGCCTTAATCAAACGTTCTTGAATGTCAATCAATATGTTATTCATATTTGTATCAATGCTGGGAACCCGTACGGTCGGTAGATTCGAGAGCTATTTTTCCGACCCGTGGGCGAGTACCGGTGGCGATAAGCTCTCCAGGTATGAATGATAATTGGTTGTTCTTGTCTTTGTGAGTGTCTTTATCAGAAAATGAACCATCTTTAATAGCAATGTAAGTTAATCATATTATTTTTATGTGATTTTTTTCAAAACGTTATGGGAAAAGAACATTATGTTAGAATCCACCGAGCAATGAAGCGTATCCGCCGCCGCCGCCTCCGCTGCCGCCGCCGCCTCCGCCGCCGCCGCCGCCTCCGCCGCCGCCTCCTCCGCCGCCGCCTCCTCCTCCTCCTCCTCCTCCTCCTGCCTCCTCCTCCCTCCTCCGCCTCCTTCTCCTCCTCCCTCCTCCTCCTCCTCCCTCCTCTGCCTTTTCCTCCTTATCTGCCTCCTCTACTGGTACCTTACTATGTAGTTTTACAACATCATTTACTTTAATGGTGTTTGATCCGACGGGATCGATTGAAACATAGCGGGTTAACAGGTTATTTAAATCTTATACTTCTGCTCGTTATGTACATCATATTTGAGAAGACTGTCCGAAAGGTTTCTTTATATAGATGTTAAAAATGATAAATTTTATTTGTATTTAAAGACAAATTAGGATGGTTCTGACCCTGCTGTTCTAAATTCCCTTTTTCAAATAATAATAATAATAATAATAATAATAATAATAATAATAAAAAATAAGGAGCGTCCACTAAAGATCAACTTACACAGTGTTGGTTCACCTCTTCTTCTTTAATAATAATAATGGTAAAATTAAAATAAAAGTGGAATTTCCCATTCCCGTCAAGACATACACTGGTGTACACCAATCAACCTCATCTTTGCTATTCTCAAGACAGAGTCTAAAACAATAGGGAGAAGCAGTCTTAAAGTTAGTTTTTCCAACCCATTACGTAGGGGTTAACTCATCCGAAAAACAGTTTGGGAAAATTAATATTAAACTAAGTGTATATATCATGCTATAGTTATAACTTAACGCTTATAAATTGACACCCTTACACAAAAAAGTGGGGGGGGGGGGGTAGGTGAGATTGTTATAAAACGACATAATACAATTTATACAAGGGAGTATTCTACTTTTATACAAAACTTATTAAGGAACCGACTATTAATTAGCATATCATATGATGAAGCAACAGTTAAATGATGTGTTCCATAAATATACCCCTTTAAGTTATGCCAACGATAAGAAAGAAAATGGGGGAGGATGTCGGGACATTGAATCAACACATAAAAAGGAGTAAGATACTGTTTAATTATATTATTTGGTTTTTAAATCGTATTTTTATAAATTGCTTACGTTTTCAGCGATATTATGCGGTGTTCATTAAATTAGTTACGTTTTCCTTATATCTGTATTGTTTTATTTCATGAAAACGTAACTATGAAATTAATAGCTAATGTTAGGGGATTTGTGAACTTGTCAAAAGGGTCAACAAAGTCTTTGGGATATTTAAAATTGCATTCAAATGTTTTGACCGATCGAGTTAACGTTTGTGGATTTGTCAACTTGTGAACCTGTCAAAAGGTACATGTCTTTGGGATATTTAAATACATTCACTACACTCAAAATGAAAGGCTACAATGGAATCTGCAATATATTTAATTAATTATAATACACCTATTAATTACAATTAAAAACGAATCGATACCATTTTCTCAAGTTACTTCACGTTAAGGTCAGTGAACTACAGATTTAAATGTTAATTAATAGCAAACGATTTTTTTTACATTGAAAAATATAACAATTGTTAGGACTTGTGAAATATATAGATCTGCTATGAAAAAAGGGGGGTGGGGGTTCACCTGTTAATATTTAGAATCGTATTACTTCTAATTAATGTCTTTGTGGTACAATTTATATATATTATTGTCCTATTTAAATTTAAATCATAAAAGAAACTGGAATAGTTGTACACGGTAAGAAAAGGTTGACATTCTTTAGATTTCTATTTATAGATTTAGACTCAATTGTCTATTTATAGAACATCTAAAATGTTAATTAATCTAGACTTAAAATACATCTAATTAGGGTTAAATTATAACATAGGATTTAACAAATAGATCCATAATGAACTATTACAAGACTTAATTCAGTTTCTTAATTGACCTAATTAATTTAAAAAAAAAAAATCATTAAAGGGTATCCACAATAGGGTATCCACGAAGTATTTTGTTCCGTAGGATTAACAAAGAGAAAAGGTCGCTAGAACTCTGGTTATTTCCACTACTACTCTGACTGACATGAAAAGTATGGAGTATCGGGGAGAGACTCATGATGTAGCTTTTTTTCGAAGCCACGATGAGTCTAGACTTTTTCTTAATATACAAAATGTGTCTTTATCTTGCAAGACTTGTTATACTCGCTTAACACGTTGCTCAATTAATCCGCGGTCAGGCTTTCCCCAACCTATCCCAAAGAAAAAGGCCTGTCATAACATCTTAAGAAGCGCCAGGCAGCTCTGTAGGTCGGGTACATGGAATAATCCCAGCATATTTTATTGAAGAAAATGTCAAGTATCATTTTTAAATGATTCAGACCTAACAAACCCGATCAGGTAAAATACTAAAATTACTGTGCTGACAACAATTGGTCTTCAAAATAATCTAAAACTGTATTCGAGTCACATACTGCGAAGTAACACTTGTATCTGAGACATTGCATCATTTTTTTATAATTTATAAATTATAATTCTTGCGTGCCGAGTAATTAAGCACCAAGTATGAGAATCTTGAAAGAATACCGTGCTCCGAATTACGTCTTAATTCAAGTCAGGCCTAATATGAATTGGGCATTTTAAAAAGCTGGCAACTGGCTGAAAATATCAAACGCGATATTCTTCGTATTAACATCTTGGTACCAAGCGCAAGGATTACATTGCAAAGGAGATACTGGCATATTGCCGATTTTTTCAAATCAATTGATAAAGCCGGGAAAAGAATAGAAACAAGTGTTGTGTTGAGTATTGGTGGATGTGCCATAAAAATGTTTAAAATTCGTCCAAGATAAGAGAATATGTTAAGATACGCCGTAACACATTTATCAAATTTATAGGGAAGGATATTAAATAAATTATCAAAGAAGTGAAAAAATCTACGGTTTTTAATGTTTTTAAGGGTTTTTGTGTGGTGCATGGTGAGTAAAACGTTTCAATTCATCTGGCGGGATTAACAAGATGAAGGCGGAACACGTCGGGCCCTACACTGAACGGAGCTTATATTCGTTGGAATTTTCTTCTTTGGTAAAAAAAGGAAATTGATATTTAGTAGATGGTAAAAGGGGGGGCTCCTCTACATTTACCAGAGGGCCAGTTCCTGAATCGGTACCGTGTAGTAATTTGAGATTGACTCTTTGCAAAAACAGGAGTCGAGGATATTTGAATCACAGATCTGCACAAAGTATCAAAGTCGTTGATCTGTCTCTTTCTTGCCGTATTTTGCTGACGCAATAAGATACTGCGACCATGTCTACCAAATGATTGTCTCGTTTCTTTCAATTCGAACAAAATGAGTCTTAAATTCACTGATCTTTGTGAGATCACAGAAGATTTGTGATGAAAGGAATATGAATGCAATTTTCCAGGCAATGCAAATATACATGCATTTGTATTCTATTGATAATAAGGTCAGCACGTTGAAAAATGTAAAAATAGATGAATGACGGGTGTCTTTTCTTAGAATAATAAGAAGAAATTTAAAATCGCTTTCATGATATAGTTTAACGCAGAATCCTTTAGGTGTAGTGTTTAAATAGGTCTATTTTCTATAAGCGTTGAACAAATTGAAAACAAACTTGTGTATGTCATTTATTTAATGACCGTTTAAAAAAATTATTTATTTAATTTATTAATTTATTATTTCTAAGTTAAAAAATTAAAATGACCAAGAAGCCAACACTCTTAACATATTTGCCCGAATGTGAAATGTCCAAATGACTTTATTCAGAAACTGTATTAATTTAAATTATACCGTTAGTGCATGCAGTACAGAGAGATGTTCCTTATGTGAAGATAGCACTAAATACCTACACATTGCTAAATACGGAAAAAGAAGACCACTAAAGTAAAGTGTTTTGACACTTCAAGAACACAAGACATAAAAAGATCCGCACAGTAAGAATCCAGAGTTCAATAAAGGACAACTAGATCTGAACTGTACACAACAGTGACTGCTGCAAGAAGAAGCTACCCGGAGATCCTACTGATTACTGAAAAAAGCCCTTTTAATGGCCAACAAGATTTTCCAAAAAGAATCTAAGTTTTGTTTCAATATTAGAATGAAATAAACAAATAAATGTATACTGATGAAAATAATTACAGGTAAACATGCTCCTTTTGCCGAAGACAGAATTCAAAAGTCTCTACCCTCCCCTCGCCCTTTTCAGAAAACAAAGAAAAAACTCTTTCATTTAAAAGTAACCAGAAAAGACTACCAATGTTGAGGCTCAACACAAGATGGCCGACATTCACACTTCCTGTTGTGGCACAGATGCGAATCATCAGCATTCGTAAAATTGAAGTATCCCCTGCTGTATCTTGTATGCCATTCTGTGCACGCATGTGGATGTCTCCCTCCCCTGGCTTCTGGCAGTTAACAATTTATAACCCCATAATTGCCATTTGATCGGATGTGCAAGCTCCTTGTCAAATTAAGCACTTCTGCAAATGTCGCAGATAAAAATGGAAAAATCTAAATTTTACACAAGACAAATAGGAAATGACCATTTAAATTTTAATAAAATTTCAAAATAAATAACTGCAAGAAATTTGGTTGGACTACTTCTTTAAAGATGTCAACTCAGTCGTCCTATATAAATAACGACGGTTTGGAAAATAATAACTTATTACACTGCTGATAATGATTTAAATTCTTTTGGTCTTTCATATTTTTAAAATAAGGACCGCCTTAGCCGCTTTAGCATCCCAGAAAACTCTCAAAATTTTAGTTATTATGTTTTCACATATTTACGGTTTGAGCGCCACTGATGGCACACTAAAACTTTAGACATTTTTTTACCCTTGCATCTTTCATGACTTCTATTTGATACCACTGCTGTTTTGGTAGTCCCATAGTTGTATCAGCAGTTACAATTCAGTGCTGTCATGATGTTTTATTGATTCTTTGTTTGATATAATCATTGATTGGATTTACTGTCCGTAAATTGCAAAGTATTTTAAAACAGTATTTCTTTCTCAGGCGTTAGCCAAAGTAGCATAACTGTTTTGTTATATAAGCTCTTTAACCCCAGAATAATTTGATAAACATCATTCCAAAGTTTTAGCTAATTTTGGGATTTAAGATCACCAACCACCGAATTAATTTGCTAAGTGTGGTTTAATCGCTATTGATGAGTCTTGTGTAAATTGTAGCGAATTGAATTCTAAACATTGGTACCTTTCATGACTATTTTAGCAATCTTTGCAAGAAGTAAAAATGAACTTCTCACCTTCTAATTAAATGAAACAAAAAAAGGTTTGAAGTAAACCATTGACCAAAATCTGAACATTTTAAATGCCAATAGCCATATATTTACCATATACAATTAGTCTAGTTGTTTGGACACCACGTGACTGACACAGTGTCTTTATACAAACTGACTAGTCATTGTCATTTTAAAAGTCCGTAATATAATACAATAGGAAGAAAATATACATTGTCATATATTAATTTTCAATACATTTTATTAATAGTACTTCCCGGTTAAAGCAAGAGGTGAATTAAAATACAAGTTGTATAACCGATATAATTTTAAATGGCATTATATTTCATGCCCATGCACTTTGCTTATATAACACAGATTTAAAATACTAAAAAACGTGAAAAATAAAACTTTAAACAAACAGATAATAATGCTTTACAATGCAAACTTCCTGCTGGATGGCAGCAGACAAACAGAGCTTAAAAACAACGCTACCTGCCAGACGAGGATTTGGAGCGCAAAAATGGGTTAATTCGACTAAATTTGTGAGCTCTAAAACATTTACCCTCAAACCTTAATAAATTGCGTATATTATCCCTTGTATTTAGTCTCTTTTTGCAACATTTCTGCAAGCACACCAGCTTTCATACGCAGACGTAGGTTCGGAATATCACATAATACATAACTCCTTTATTGAAATTTGGCTACAGCGTTGTGGCAAACTAAAGTGGATACTTAGAAGATGTCATTTTTACATTTTATTGCCGCGAAAACAGAAATTGCGACTGACTTCGCTATTTTACGTAAGCATTTGAAATACATTGGTGAACTAATACCAGATAGAGCCACTTCCTGGTATTAAATTTCAGGTAATATATAACACTTCTAGTGAGGTTATTAATATCTTATTTGTATAAAGGTTGCTTTCTTCCTTTTTTAAACAATGCACTTAAGTTGCAAAAGTTGTTTATACCAGACACGACAAAGAATTATAAAAAATAATGGAATGTCTCCCATACAATGTTACTTCGCAGTATGTGGCCCGAATACAGTTTAGATTTTTTTTAAGACCAATTTTTGTCAGCACAGTAATTTTAGTTTTATCTGGGTTTGTTATGTCTGTATATAAAGGTGTATTTATGTCGTTATTTTAAACGTAAATAGTTAAAAAATGTAAAAGGTAAAAATGATACTTGACCTTTTGTTCAACAAAATATGCTGCGAGTATTCCATGTACTCGACCTACAGAGCTGCCGTGCGCGTCTTAAGATGTTATTAGAGGCCTTCTCTTAGGTATAGGTGGAGGAAAGCCTGACCGCGGATTAATTGTGCAACGTGTTAAGAAAGTGCTACACGTCTTGCAAGATAAAGAAACCTTTTATATATTTACAAATTGACTAGACTCATCGTGGATTTGATAAAAAGGCTATATTATTAGTCCCTACCCAATAATCCATACTTTTCAATAGTAAGTTAGTGTGGTGTTCCCGTTAATCCATTTCTACTCTCTGTTTTTCTGTTGCCTGTATTGTTACTCAACTCAAAGGTAACTTTGCAAAACAAGTAAGCATAGTAATGGTTTCTGAGCTTTAATTCTTTGTTTTCTAAACAAATCGCATGTCAGTCTGTTTTCTCAACATTTTCTTAACAGAGCCTTGATTTTTGATTCATTTATTTGTGGTCTTAAGCTAATCGCATTCCATTATGATGCATACTAGTAATTGCTAATCAGTACAGTTTAGTTATTCTGTTTTTTTGTTCTTGTTTTCAGTATAAAAGCAAAAATAATGGATAGATTACCCGGATGAAGTTAAGAAAAAAATATTAAAAATCACTTTTAAATCACTTGAAGTAAGCGTGAATTGCTTTTTTAATTTTCTGGTGTTATTTAACAAACAGAAATTCTATATGGCAGATACGAGTATAATTGTTCTGTAGGGTACGCTGAGGTTTCTAAAGGTGACCTTTGTCGCGACTCTTTTAAGTTCTGTAAGATTGTCATTCGGAAGTCGTAATTCCTTTAACATTGTATCAAACTATATGCCTGGGAAGGTTAAAATTTCTGTGCGTTCTACTTTTTTCTCGTTAGCAGAGGATGTCTCTGAATGTTTCTAATGTACAGTAACATTTTTAGTGTGAGCTTCCCGAACGAGCAGAAGAAAACCGTCCGGATAATGAAGTATATCTTTTTTTCTGTGTTTTTTTAATTCTAAATGTAATTCTATGTATTTAAAATTTAATTGGTTGAGGTTCCAAATGGGAGACATTTGTTGAAATGGAAGTTGTTTTCAAATGAGAATCTTTACTTGTCATAATCAACAAGAGAGACCCTAGGTAATCTGGAAGCAATTTAATTCGGTTTTTGCTAATTACCCGCATTTTCCTATTCGATTTATAATGTCAACAGCATCATCGATGCTGGAATATATGACTGAACAGACTACTAAATTTATTTACTGGTTTTTGTAAAGGATATGATGGCTTGATTAAATTAAAAGTAAGTCGCCTTTTTTTACATACAAGAAAAATGGGCGATACTCGAACAGTAGGCATAGGTGGACAAGGAAATGGACTTGCAACTACTCCGAGATTAATTTGTTTTAAGCTTTTTTCATTAATTATATCCCTATTGTAAAAATAATCGATTTTTGTAATGCAATGGCATTCTGAATGCATAATATTGTAACTTGCAACCTTTTGTTCATCTCACTGCAGGCAGGGTGTATTCGACTCCAATCTTAATTGACAAGGATTGCCAGTTTTCCTACCGTAGGTCGGGGGTTTTCTCCGGGTACTCCGGCTTCCTCCCCCAATAAAAACTGGACGCCATGATATAGCTGAAAAATTGCTGAAAGTGGCGTTAAACACCATAAAACAAACAAACAAACAAGACATCAAAGACATTATGATAATACAAAAGGCTCCATTATGACATCACAGACATTATGATAATACAAAAGGCTCCATTATGACATCACAGACATTATGATAATATAAAAGCTTAGCTCCATTATGACATCACAGACATAACGATAAAACAAACAGTCTCCATTATGACATCACAGACATTATGATAATACAAAAGGCTCCATTATGACATCGCAGACAAACAGTCTCCATTATGACATCACAGACATAAAGATAAGACAAACAAGCTCCAATATGACATCACAGACATAAAGATATCACAAAACAGGCTCTATTATGACATTACAGACATTATAATAAAACAAGCATGTTTATTTTGACAATGTGATAACTCAAACAGGATTCATTTTAACATCACAGACATTATAATAATACAAGCAGGCTCCATTATGACATCACATACATTATGATAATACAAACATGCTTTATTATGACATCACAAGATTTCACAAACAAACATTAATAAAATTCCAAATTATGATGTCACAAACAGACCTGATTATAAAACAGACATTTTCAAGGTCCAAATAACAGACCTTATTATGAAATAACAAATATGCCTGTTTATCACAAACAAACCTCGTTATAAAATCGCTAACAGGCACTTTCAGTCCATCACATTACACCTATTGTTTAGATCGGGTGTGCCAATGCGCCCTAGACAATAATTCCTGAACGTGCTGAAAAATTAAGCTATATCGTCCTTTTTTACATAGCTTTTTATACGCATGTATAAATTAAAATATGTTTCGATTTTATATGTTCTTTATACACGACGCATTTGCCGTTAAAAGTGCACGGATTTGTTCTTAGAGCACAAAGTAATCCATAATTGCTTAAATTCAATTTGCTAAATAGCATGGAAAGTTTAGATGTCGCAGCCGTTAAAATTAATAGCTGGCAACAACTATCGATAGATTTTATTAATATAAACTTGTTAATTAATTGCAATATGTTATTATTTTTATCTTCTCCATTAAACCCCGTGTGGGACCCGGGGCACAGGAGAATAGGCCCACGGCTTCCTCAGCCTGCAGTAAGAGTCTGCTAACAGAGGCAACACTTGCCGTGTGTTGCGACCCGTGTCGATTACAGGACGGGATTTCAGTAGGCCGGGTAAACGGTCCCGATACCTTACTGAAACCCTTACTTTTTCTAGACGGGAAATCGAGTTAGCCCTGACTTCGATGAATCGGCATGTCACGTCTTGCCCTTTGTGAATCCTTCTCATTTAAGCTATTCTATTATTTTCTATTAATTGTACTATCTTTTCAATCCATGTTGTGAATTGTGTTGACAGTCTGATAGACAACTTCCTTACAGGATTTGCAAAGAAGGCGGTGGCTGAAGGGCAAAGCTTCCTCAGCTTTATAGAGGCGACACGTTTGCCGTGTGTTGCAACCCGTGATGGTGGAGGAAGGGATCCTGCTGGTTGAGAGATCACTCTCTGCTGCATCCATTATTTTAGATGAGTGGGTTTCGATTGTCAACACACCACTTTGGCCCCGACTTCAGCTAGACGGGAGACCGGATGGACCCGATTCGGTCAATCGGCTGGTCATGCCGAGCCCTTAACAAGCTTGTCGTTATTCTTTATCACTTGATCAATTCTTGTGAATCTTATTACCAAAGTTGTTCAGTTACAGGCTGTTAAGAAGGCGGTGGCTTAAGGGTCAATCAAGTAGACAGAATTTCGAACGGTTGTTTCGCCAGGTAACACCGGGCACGAGGCTTGCGTTCACTGTGAAATTCGTCTGTTTGAGTATACCACCTTGGAACACCTGGTGCTTTCTGCTGGAGATCCGCAGAGTTTAAGCATCGCCCCTGTTGGCACTCCGTGGCGGGTGGGTGACAAGGGTGGTGAATCATATTCTTCTCATCATGGCTTCTAAAAACCCCCCGTTTAGTCAAACAGGTTCCAAAAAAAGAAAAAATGACATTTCGCTTGAAGAAATAGTTGCTGAGGATCAATTTTCACGATTTATTGTTTTGACTACTAAAAATTCCAACAAACCTTTATCAAAAATTTCCCCATTCGTCATTGAAAAAACCATTAAAACGTCACAAAAATGAAATCCGGTTCAATACTTATTGAAGTGTCGAAAAAACAACAATCTTTAAATTTACTTCAGCTCAATAAAATTCTCGATTTAGACATATCTTCCACTCCTCACAGAACATTAAATTCTTGTCAAGGGATCATTCATTACAGAGATGATGATCTCTCTGAACTAACAGACGACGAAATTTGTGAAGAACTCAAACCTCAGGGTGTTACAAAGGTCAAACGATTCGTTGCCAAGAGAGAAGGTGTTCAGGTAAAACTGAATACCTTTCTACTCAACTTCAATTCACCATCCGTCCCCGAGTCAATCAAAATTGGACTATACAAAATTAAAGTCAGCCCATATATTCCAAATCATGTGCGCTGCTTTAAATGTCAAAAGTTTGGTCATGGCAAGGGACAATGCAGAGGCTCCTTGGTATGCTTTAAATGTGCAGAGGTAGGGCATGAGGGCTTTACCTGCACAAATAATCCTAAGTGTGCCAATTGTGGTGAAGCCCACATGTCGTCCTCTAAAGACTGTCAACATTTTATAAAAGAAAAGCAAATACAAAAATTGAAAACAGAAAAGAACATTACCTACCCTGAGGCTCGTCGTCTGTTTAGTTCACAGAATAATCCATCGTCTTCTGCAATGTCATATGCCAGTGTGACGAAACGCGTTTATGCTACATCTGAAACGCAAACCATGATCACCTGGCCTATAGGACAAAAAGACCCTACAAGACTTCCAGTTGAAACCACTAACAAAATCATTACATCTCGAAAATCTTCAGCATCGCAAACTCCTACATCTTCGGCATCAAATCAAAGTAATACATCAACTACTTCTTCAAGCAGCCCAAAAAAATATTCAAATGCTAACTCTAATTTAAATGCAAACTCCAATAAAAAAGGAGATCGAACTTCAAAACTGCTTCGGGATCCCATTAAGGTCCACAACAAATTTGGAAGTCTAGATTCTCTAGACACGACTATCTGGGGTGATCCCATGGACACACTACCCCCAGATACTGGATCCAAAAGTGGATCCCCCAGCAGAAACCGGCGGAATAGCTCCCAAAAAGCTGTCAACTATTCCCCTATTCGCAGACCATAATGGATGCAATAATACAATGGAATTGTCGAGGTCTTAAGATTAATTTTCTTGAAATCACATTATTAGTTCAAGCCTTTCTTCCTGTTGCATTTTGTCTCCAAGAATCCCATCTAAAACGAAATGATAATATATCTTTAAAAAACTACTCTATATACAGCACATATGTAAACGAGAATGATAGAGCTGCTGGCGGCTCTACAATTCTCGTAAAAGATCAAGTTTTACATAGCCCTGTAGATCTCAAGACTGATCTTCAGGCAGTTGCGGTAAGAATATCTTTAGATAAAACGATTACTTTATGCTCTGTGTATATACCACCGAATTTTTCATTAAACTTAAATCAGTTGAAACATCTTACTGATCAGCTTCCGGCCCCATATATATTATTTGGGGACTTCAACGCACACAACCCTCTATGGGGTAGTAACACAATAAACGACAAAGGTAAAATTATGGAAGGCTTAATGAATGAGGAAGATTTGTGCATTTTTAATGATGGTGCCAATACATATTTTCATCCTGGGAATGGATCATATTCGGCAATTGATCTAACAATAGCAGATCCTTCTCTCTTGTCCGATTTCTCATGGAAAGTCCATGATGATCTGTGTGGCAGTGACCATTTTCCCATTGTACTGGAATCTCTTCATTCTTCTAACACAGAACGAACAGCTAGATATAAATTTAACAAGGCAAATTGGACCCTATTTGAAGAACTCTGTAGGGAACGCCTTCAATCAGAGACTTTTAATGACATCTCTGATCCAATTTTCAAATTTAATGAAACTCTTATTTCAATTGCTGATGAAACAATTCCTAAGACCTCGACAAATCCAAAACATCCTAGTAAACCATGGTTCGATGACAGCTGTGAGGAGGCTATAAAAGACCGGAAAAAGGCCGAACGACGCTTTAATAAACACCCAACTCAAAATAATCTTAACCAATTCCGAATTTTTCGAGCGAAAGCTCGCAGGGTAACGAAACAGAGACGACGTACCTTTTGGCGTAACTTTGTTTCTAAATTAAATAACCATACCCCTATGAATAAAATTTGGAACATGATTCGTAAAATTAAAGGTAAAAACAGTAAAGCAAATGTCCATCATTTAAAGGATGGACAAGACTTGTTAACATCAGAGTCAGACATATCAAATAAATTGGCCGAAACATTTGCAACACACTCCTCTGCTGAAAATTATCATCCCGATTTTCAGCGGATTAAAATTCAAAAAGAAAAATCAAAACTTAATTTCCAGTCAAAAAATTTTGAAGATTATAATAAACCTTTTTCTTTGGAAGAGCTAAAAACTTCATTGAACAAATCTCACGATACTGCATGTGGTCCAGATGACATTCATTATCAACTTCTCAAACATCTGCCACAATCTTCTCTCCAATGTCTTCTGAATCTTCTTAACAACATTTGGGAAACGGGTGACTTACCATCTATTTGGAAAATGGCCACTGTTGTGCCTATTCCAAAACCAGGAAAAGATCACTCGGAAGCGTCCAACTATCGGCCTATAGCCCTCACAAGCTGTCTTTGTAAAACCATGGAAAGGATGATCAACGATCGCCTTGTCTGGTTTTTAGAATCGAACAACCTAATCTCGAATATTCAGTGTGGATTTAGACAAGGTCATAGTACTATTGATCATCTGGTGCGTTTCGAAACATATATTCGAAACGCATTTGCCAAAAACGAACATGTTGTGTCTATCTTTTTCGATTTAGAAAAAGCATACGACACAACATGGAAATATGGGATTTTAAAAGATCTTTTTGATATGGGGTTGAAAGGTAGACTTCCTACCTTTATCTCAAACTTTTTATCTGACAGAGAATTTAAAGTTAGGGTCAATTCTACTTTATCTGACCCTTTTGTACAGGAAATGGGTGTACCCCAGGGCAGCATCCTTTCTGTCACCTTATTTAGTATTAAAATTAATAGCCTTGCTCAAGTTTTAAAAGATAATATTGATGGTTCTCTATATGTTGACGACTTCCTCATGTGTTACCGAGGGAAAAATATGAACAATATCGAACGTCAGCTGCAGTTGTGTTTAAATAGAATAGAGAAATGGGCAATGGAGAATGGTTTTAAATTCTCCACTGCAAAAACTGTTGGGATGCATTTTTGTAATAAACGTAAGATGCATCCTGATCCCGAATTAAAATTATATAATAATCCTATCAAAATTGTAAAAGAAACTCCTTTTCTTGGTCTCATATTTGATTCAAGGCTAACCTTTCTTCCCCATATCAAAATGTTAAAAAATAAATGCCTTAAAGCATTAGATATTTTAAAAGTCGTATCCAGCACCGACTGGGGTGCTGAATGCGACGTTTTACTTAATCTTTATAGATCGCTGGTTCGATCTAAATTGGATTATGGTTGTTTTATTTATGGTTCTGCTCGCAAGTCATATGTCAAAATCCTTGATACGGTTCATCATCAAGGATTGCGACTATGCCTTGGAGCCTTTAGAACCACACCTGTAAATAGTTTATATGTAGAAGCAAACGAGCCTTCTTTGTATCAAAGAAGAATTAAACTCGGTTTGCAATATGCAACCAAATTAAAGGCATATCCTGGCAACCCCGCCCACGACTGTGTTTTCAAACCTCTTTACCAGAACATTTTCGAAAAGCATCCAAACAAAATCCAACCTTTTGGCCTGCGGATTAAATCTCATTTTGAGAATTCAGGTATAAATTTAGATGAAATTGCTGCAATTGAAATTCCACATAACCCTCCTTGGTTAAACCCCAAGCCAATATTTATTTATGATCTAAGAAAACATAGAAAATCTGACACAAACCCATTAATTATACAGCAACATTTTGCAGAAATTAAATCTTGTTACCCTGACTATAGTACTATTTATACGGATGGGTCAAAAGACGAAGGTAAAGTTGCTTCAGCCGCTGTCTTCGGAGAGCGTGTTGAAACTCGTCGTCTCCCGTCTGCCTCATCTGTATTTACTGCTGAGGCGCAAGCTATTCTTCTTGCGATGAAAATAGTTGCTTCGTCAGACGAGCACAAATTTATGATCTGCTCTGATTCTCTGTCATGTCTTCTTGCTATTGAAAACTTCAAATTTAAGAATCCTTATATTTTAAAAATTGTTCAAATTTACAAATCCCTTGTAGCTTTGGGTAAAGAAGTTATGTTTTTCTGGATCCCAAGTCATGTGGGGATCCATGGGAACACGGTCGTGGACGAGGAGGCCAAAAAGGCCTTGAGTAACGATTTAATTAATTGTGCAATACCTTTTACTGATTTTAAAGCACTTATTTTTAAACATATTTCTCGTTTGTGGCAGAGTGGTTGGGATCTAGAGGTTCATAATAAACTTCATGAGATCCAGCCACTACTGCACAAAAATAATTTTAATTGTTTTAGAAGTCGTCGAGACCAAGTTGTTTTAACCAGATGTCGTCTTGGTCATACCAGGACGACTCATAGTTATATTTTAAATAACGAGCAACGACCCGAGTGTGTGCCATGCAACTGTCCATACACACTCAAGCATGTCTTGATGGACTGTGTGGACGTGGCCCACATTCGGGAACGTTTCTATACTGTAGATACTTATTTTAATTTGTTTAAAACAGTCGCAGGCGACACAATTTTAGAGTTTTTAAAAGAAATCAATTTATATAGTAAAATTTAAGTATACTGCTAATGGTGATATTGCATACTTTTTATTGTTTTAATTTAATTTTTATATGTAACTATATTATCATACTATTGTATGAGATCTTGTTTTAGTATTAAGGGAAGGATATAAAACGGTTGTTTGTAATCAAATAAGTTAATTTGTTCTAAGTATCACGTCCTGAATATAGCTGAAATATTGCTTGCTGGACGTAAAACAACAAACAATCAATCAATCAATCAATCTTCTCCATTAAAAAAAACCCAACTTATTTACCAACTTTTTATAGAAGGGCTATAGGGGGGTTCATTAACAGGTTAACAATATTTTATTTTTCCCAAAACAGATAACAGTAATTTAAAATAATGATAACATTGTCGGTAAAGTTCAATAACTTAATTTTTCTCGGCTAATCATATTTGTTTAAAGCAAAGAATGTCCCAAGCTGATACTTTATAATTGTATAAGCCGATAAAAATTCCTTATATATCACCTAAATTTTTTAATTTGCTCTCGATACAATTCTTTTTACACCAATCGGATTGTTCATAATTGGTTTAATAATATGTAATCGGCAAACTGGGAATCGGCAAATTGGACGCGGCAATCTGGGAATCGGCAATTTGGGATTCGGCAAACTGGAATGCACCCGATAACAGATAACAGCAATTCGGGTTTACACGAGAAAACAGAAAACAGTGAGTTCAAAAATAGAAAAAAAGCATAACAGTTTTAAGAAAAGGGTAATATGCACCTAATGGTAGAACAACAGTTAACAGTTGCTTTATTGTCACAAAAAACCAGTTAACAGACGTGTAAAAACGCCTGTTATAATTATTTTAAATGTTCTGTTATCTGTTTTGTCATGAACCTATAGACCCAGGTTTTGGGAAACATTTTTCTCATGTTCAACCATGGTTTTGTATGTCTTTGACTTTTCCTTTCTGATTATTCGATTTCTTTTTGTAGGCTTTCATTATTCATTTTATTTATAAGGTAAATTGTTATATTATTTATCGATCGTATAAATAATATCCCCACCCCAACCCCCTAATTACATTCAAAATGCTTTAATGACGTTTGCAGAGCGAAACAATCGGAGAGCCCTTTGGTATTTTCTTCTACCCTTAAAGGAAATGGTTATAATTTTAAAATATGCAGAATTGCACTTTGATATATTATTACATAAAACGCATGGGTACTAAAAAAGGCGATTCCATCGTGTTGTAGAAATACTACTCAAAATAGAACGTGAACAAAAGCCAATGGGAATGCAAATCTGCGGATAGCGTAAATTTTTTAATATAATTTTTGTTGGGTTTTTTTTTTGGGGGGGGGGGTAAGGCCCTAGGGTGTGAATGGTAAAGGGCAAAAGGTTTTGTAATCCCGCAGCACTTAATATATAGAGAATAAAACTTATTCTATATTAAACAGAAATTCATTAGGGAGATTGTTCTTGATTCTACTTTCGTTTTCCCAATGCAAAAATAAGGCGTGCAACATTCGATATCTGACAACGTAATATTACGTTCTAGAATATACTGCATAGTTTGTGTTTTTAGCACAAATAAATTTATTTACTGGTATTATATGATACAAACAAGAAAATAATAATAGATGTATTTACTTTATTCAGTAGATTTTAAAGGTAACCGAGTTGGAAACCTTTGTGTGATGTGGAACCGACGGACTAATTTTATGCCTTATTGTGTCTACAGCGTTTGAAACTTTTTATAATATTGTCAATTGTTATTGTGCATACGACACTTATGGCTGTGCAGGTAGAAAGTTTAACTTTCGACATATCTAATCTTCGAAACATTACAGGAAGTGGCTAACAACCTTGAACTTTAAAACTATTTTCTTAAAATTGATATTTGACAGGCGAAAACGAAAGTTAAACCATTTTCGGAAATTCATTCATTGATCAAAGTTAATGTTGCATTAAAACACCGACATCGAAAGATTGCTGGTAAGAGTGTTGTAAACTATTTCATGATTTTTTGGCAGTTTAATTCTGACACAATAATTTAAAAAACAAATAGTCATCAATAAAGTGCATAGATCATTATAGCTTAGTGGAAGTATTTAATCTATGAAAGAAGGAAGTTTGAGATATATTGGCCCTAGAATAGTTTTCACATGCAAGTAATTCTCACCATCTGATCTTTTAACATATTAATAAATATACATGATTAGCATAACCTGTTTTGGAAGGAAGATAGTGAAATCTATCAAATGAAGCCTTTGCTATCAATATTAATAGGAAAATGAGGGTTATTAAAATCAGCAAAATGGTGGAAATTGCTTATGTCATTGAAAGATCAAGAACTACTCTCTGACAATTACATGAATGATAGTTCCAGTTTTACAAGACCAACATCATATTATTTATTTTCTGTAACAAGTTCGAAAAGGTGTTATAATAATTAATCCATGATAATTATATTTATTAAAGGGAAACTTCGCGAAAAAATGAAAATTTGATATGTTATTCTTCAACTATAAAGAAACACATTTGCCTCTTGATGTTTTATTATATTTTCAGTGGTTAAGTTTCTGCATGGAATTTACCGTGTAAAAAATGCACTTATGGAGGTCCGCCATCTTGTCACCATTTCGTCACTAGATGGCGATACTAGACATCCAAGTACCTTAAAAGTCGTCGTATGATAATAACGCGAAACGGTCAATAACAGAAGGTTGTACTATAAGACAAGGTTGTGGAAATATTACGTTTCGTATTCCTGATCTATATATAAGCAAAAAAACCCCGACTTGTGTAACAAGTAGTTATCCAATTTAAAGACCTCTACTTAAGACTATTTCCACAGCAGCAACAACGGTAAACGGAAAGAAAGTCACAGTAAAAAAGTCACAGTTTTGATAGGAAAAAAAGTCTATAAATATTAATTAAATTGAAAATTATTCGTATTATTATTTTCAACTTAATCAGATTAAGCAACTTATTAAACGAAACTTTTTTATACAAAATATTTACAAAGTTGACTATTTAAGAAATAACGGTCATTAAATGAAATATTTTTAAATACTCTGGTTTTCGCGCATCAAAATTTCACTTCACGTTTAGTACATTTATAATTATTATTATTGTTATTGTTATAATTATTATTACTGGTAACATTTATTGTGCGTGTGCGTAACACAGTTTCCAAACTTTTACATGTTGTGTATATTTGAGTTAACGTGTAAGTTTTACGTTTCCTCTGACTTGGCATCTAAAGGTATTCGAAATCTTATATACATCCTGTGTTCTGACACTTCGGTGTATTCAAATCATACCTGTCCTTGGCAGGAGGGATGTGCCTTTCTAATTTCGAATTACATGATTAACCTTTAATCTGGTTAGCATTTGAAAAAGTCCGAATATTCATACTTCAAAGTCGGCGTCAAATGATCTAGTAATTGCAATAAACATTCTGTTTGTTTACCTGCTAATTCTGTTAATTACCCTTCATAAACGATTAATGATTTACCTGTAACATTTTCACGTCCAGGTACAACCACCGTTTCAAGACGTGCAAAATTATCCACGGAATTTTATTTTATATATAAAAATAATATATCTTTTATTACAATTATTATTTAGGTAAATTATATCTGAGTTAAAAAATTTGAGTCTAAAAATACTTTTTTAAAACAAAGATCATTAAAACATTAAGACGTAGTTTCTAATCTTATGTTGTCAGTCGGTCATTAGTCATCGCCACAGTTTATATATTCTTCAAAGAGCTAAGGCAGAAAAACATATTTTTAAACTGGATTATTTATCATATTTACTGGATAATTACATTTATCACGTCACAAACGCAGTCACGTGATAAAATACTGTCAATATGGCAGCCCCCATACACAAAATTTTACCACCTTTTATCCACTCTAGAAGCGTAACGGTAAAGAATACAATAAAACATCAAAAGGCAATTATATTTCTTTTTATTTGAAGAATAACATATCAAATTTTCATTTTTTCGCGAAGTTTCCCTTTAAACACGACTTACATCTACATGATTACAAACAGTAATGCCCCAGAGATACAATTTCAAGCTTTACAAAGATAACTGTCAATCAGTTAGAAGGCGGTCCTAACTGCACGTGTTAAGAGTCATTACTTCATATCATTACAACCCCCTCTGAAGAAACATAAAAATGATTGACTATGAAAAGTTCTGTGAAATGTCAATTTGTGTTTATAAAGACGAAGTCATTAAAGTAGAAAAGCATGAAAATATTTACACAAACAGATGTCAAACTAATTTAACAGTTATGTTACAAACCAACCAAAATAATCAGCCATAAGAAATTTAGTGTATTGAAAATAAAGTAGATCTATAGTCTATTCCAAAATAAAATTTTGAAAAACAAATAAAAGCCAAATAAAGTTTAAACAATAAACTGATTATTTTAATATAATACAAGAAGTAACATTACTGTAATCCTACTAAGGTCAGGGTAGACTGCCCTGCCTTCCTAACACCTAACTATCTGCGTATAGGGTATTATTCTGACCCTACGGCACAACGCAGATTATTTACACACTCACATAATCCTGGAATCTAATAGGCGGTCTAACTTGTCTTCCACTACGGGTTGTATAGAGATGATTCGAATCAGTAGCAGTCTCCTTGTCTTGTTTCGATAGTTCAATGTCATTTGTTTTCGATAGTTCAATGTCATCTGTTTCTTCATCAAACTTATTAAATTCAAAGTTTTCATTGCTGTTTCGGATGTTTTTTGAGTTTCTACGATATGATTGTCCATGTTCATTTTCCAGTATATACGATCTCGGAGTGTCACATTTTTTAGTTATCATCGCTTTTTTCCACTTTCCACTCTCTTGGTACATGTATCTAACTGACTGTCCCTCTTTGAACTGATTCTGACTTTTAGCATTTCGATCATAGTAATATTTTTGCTTGTTATGATTGTTTGTCATTTTTGAACGAGTTGTTTTCAGATTGGCACATTTTGGTTTTAGTTGGTTCTTGGTTGCGGGAATGTTTGTTCTCAGTTTTCTACTCATTAGAATTTGAGACGGAGAATTAACAATATTGATTGGTGTGTTTCTATAATCCAGCAATGCAATGTACGGATCCTTCCCATCGGCTAGAGATTTGTTCAGTAAGCTTTTCACTATTCCAACGTATTTCTCAGCTAGTCCATTGGATTGTTGATGATACGGACTTGATGTTACATGATCGAATCCCCATGATTTAGAAAATTCTTTGAATTCGGCAGATGTGTATTGACTACCACAATCGCTTCGTACTACAGATGGTACTCCATGACGAGCGAATATTGATTTCATATGTGTTATTACCGATTTAGCACTTATGTTGTCAAGTTTAGCTACTTCAAAATATCTTGACAGATAGTCTACAACAATTAGATAATCGGATTTGTTCCAGTGAAATAGATCTGTACCAACGGTATGCCACGGTAACTCTGGCACTTCAGTCGGCATCAATGGTTCTTTTTGCTTTGAATTCTTATGTTCATTGCAAATTCCACATTTTAGTATCATGTCTGAAATTTGACTGTTGAGTCCAGGCCAATAGATGAAATTTCTCGCTAATTTTCGGGTTTTCTCGATCCCACTATGTGATACATGTAATCTACGTAGCATTTCAGCTCTCATAGTTGACGGAATAACGATTTTCTCATTTTTCAAAAGTATACCTTCATTTTCGGATAGTTGGAATCTCACATTCCAATATTCAGAAATTTCTTGTGGAATATCAGATTTTCTTTTTGGCCATCCATCACACACTAATTTTCGGACTGTATTTAACGTTTCATCTTTATCGGTTTGATCTCTAATCTTATTCATCTTGCTGTCTGATACAGGCATAGATTTAACGACCATGTTTATGAAGCATTCAACATCTTCACAAATGTCATTATCGGAACTTTCATCTTTGATGTATGCACGTGACAACATGTCTGGGATAATCATTTGCTTCCCAGGCTTGTACGTTAAGGAAAAGTCATATTTCTGTAATCTTAGAAGCATTCTTTGCAGTCTAGGTGGGGTGTTCGCTAACGGTTTACGGACAATGACCTCAATCGGTTTGTGATCAGATTCTATTTCTACGTGTTTTCCATATGTGTATTGGTTGAAACGCTCAAGACCAAACACTATGCTAAGTAATTCACGTTCTATATTAGCATATCTTTTTTCTGTGTCGGTCAACGATCTCGATGCAAATGCAACTGGTTTATCATCTTGCATGAGAACAGCGCCTAACCCTGACTGTGACGAATCGCAGCCTACTTTGACCGGTTTTGAAACATCAAAATATGCAAGTACTGGATCTTTTGTAAGAACTTCTTTGATACACTCGAACGCGATTTACTGCTCATCACGCCATACGAACTGAATATCATCTTTGAGAAGTTGTCTGATCAGTTCCGTAACGGACGACATATTCGGCACGAATTTACTGATGTAATTAACAGTACCTAACAGTCTCTGTACACCTTTTTTGTCGGTAGGTGCTGGCATGTTTGTAATGCACTTGATTTTCAACGGATCTGGTCTGACACCATCGGCTCCCAACGTGTGACCGATATACGTAACTTGATTCATTCTGAACTGACACTTTTCAGAATTCAACGTTAACCCAACTTCCTCGCATTTTCGTAACACGGATTGGAGTCTATCATCGTGCTCCTGCTAATTTTTGCCCCATACAATAATGTCATCAATATCAGTCTCGACACCAGGTAGACTTTCGAATATTTGTGCGATGCGTTTTTGATAGACCTCTTGGGCACTTAGGAGTCCAAAAGCCATTCTAAGAAAGCAATGACGACCAAACGGACTATTGAAAGTAGTTAACAACTGGCTTTCTTCATCTAACGGAATTTGCCAGTACCCGGAATTCGCATCTAATTTACTGAAAACTTTCGCACCTGGCATTCTCGTGGTAATGTCTTCAATCGTGGGTAGTTGAAAATGAAAGAATTGACCCAATCAGTGGGTTCATCGACCTTTCTAATTACGCCTTTTTCTTCCATATCTTTTAAAGTGTCTTTGAGTTTTGCTCTTAATACAGCTGGTACGTTTCTAGGTGCATTAATCACGGGAGGTACACTTTTATCTATTTCAATGTGGTAGGGCTTCTCAAGACAACCTAAACCATTAAAAACTTTCGGATAGCTTTTGATCGGATCTTTGACAGAATTAACAGTCATGATGACCTGAATTAAACCTAAATCTTTTGACGCTTTGAACCCAAGAAGCGGACATTGTTCTGTATCAGTTACAAAGAATTCAATGCGCTTATCTTGTAGAATTAATTGACATTTGCCTTTAACTTTCAATTTATCATCTGAATAGCTCGTAAGTGTTGTATGCGTGTGAAACAATTTGACATGCGATAATTTTTCATAGATCTTGGTCGGCAAAATGTTAACTTGGGCACCTGTGTCAATTTTAAATTTGATGTTCCTACCTTGAACTTTGTAGGTTGTGTAGCATTCATTTCCAAGAATTTCCGTTTTCCTATTTTCCGTGATACTTCCGACAAAGAAATCATCCGGACAATCGGAATCTACGTTCGCTTCACGTTCTTCTAATCCATGAATTTTTCTTTTCGAACGACAACATTTCTCGAAATGATGCAAGTGCTTGCATTTTCGGCAACGTTTAGCATATGCTGGACAATTACGTTTTTCATGTCGGTCTCCGCATTTTCTACACTGAAATTCCTCTTTCTTTTTCGGATTCGGATTCTGCTGGTGACTGTTTTGCGGTTTCTGTCTCCTTCGTAATGCATGAATACTTTCTTCTTCTTTAAACGCTTTTAAGTTTCGGCGCGACTCTTCATCTGCTCGGCAGACAGTTATAGCTTTTGCTAATGTTAGTTCATCATCACGTAAAAGTCTCTCTTTCACCCTTTCTGAATTGGTTCCACAAACAATGCGATCACGAATGAGTTCTTCTTCAATTGCTCCAAAGGCACAGTTTTTGGACATGTTTCTTAGATCAATTATAAACTGATCAATCGATTCACTTTTGTCCTGCATTCTTGTGTTGAATTTGTACCTTTCCATTGTCACATTTTTGCGTGGAATACAGTAGTTTTCGAATTTTAAAAGTAAAGGATTGATTTTGTCCTTGTCATCTCCCGGTATTGTGAATGTATTAAAGATATCTCGCCCATCTTGTCCAATGACATACAAAAGTGTTTTACATTTGTCCTTTTCATCTGCTGCGGACATAGCAACGTCTAAGTAAAGTTCCATGGTCTGACACCATTTTTTCCATCTTTCGGACATATTCCCGTCACTTGAAAAGTTAAACTCGGGCGGTTGTTTTAAATGTTCCATGTTTTTGCTTCTTTGTTCGGCAAACAACAAATTGAACATTCATGCGTTCACACACCTGACACCATGTAACGAGTTCGATAAGGTGTTATAATAATTAATCCATGATAATTATATTTATTAAACACGACTTACATCTACATGATTACAAACAGTAATGCCCCAGAGATACAATTTCAAGCTTTACAAAGATAACTGTCAATCAGTTAGAAGGCGGTCCTAACTGCACGTGTTAAGAGTCATTACTTCATATCATTACATTTTCAACAACAACAACAATAATGTTTTTGCTATTGTACACATTTTACAATTTACTTTCAGCTAGTAAAGACCCATGTACAAATTCTTCCTTTCACCTCCACAAAGCCCAACAGGTTCATCTTTTAACCTTATGACATCAATCAGTGCATGATGATTTATGTTGTATAATCATTTGTATTTATTTTCAATAGTCTTTCAACATTTTAGGTCAACTTGTTATTTTACATCTGTGATTTTGATGTTCTTCTGACATTTAACATGTTTAATCGACACTAACATTTGATGCTTACACCACAACCGATATTCTGAGTCTCCCTTAGTTTATTTTTGTTGTTTCAATTTTATTTACTTGATTTAAGTTATTTCAATATTTCACCACAAATCAAAACTATCAATTTTATCATAGCACATTGTGTCCTAGTCTAGTTCTGATAAGTTTTACTCTCTTTCCAATATTGTAAGATGATGATGATCGATTTTAAAAATTAGTAACTTTTGAAATGACCTCGAAAACTAACAAACGCCCAATATGAAGATGCCCAGGGCCTAGTTTCATAAAACAACTCAAATTTGAGGATTTCCTCAACTTCTCCTCAACTCAAAAATTGACCAATCAGATTGCTTGAAAATTCAATTTTGAGGAAAATCTCAGATATTTGAGGGAAATCTCAACTTGATAAGTTTTATGAAACCCAGGCCTGTAAAACTATATAATGTTATGCAGATTCAATAATTGTATAGATTCAACCAAATAATCAAAGGAGAACAAATAATGGCACACACTTGGGATCATAAATATTCTAGTATTTCCTATTTTGGCACTGCAGAAGTTTCAAAATGTTTTATGTCAAAGTTTTTACATATTTACTTTTGGGGCCTCGGTGGCATAGTGGTTAAGGTAGTTTGTCTAATATTGATCATGTGGTCTGTCAACACTGAGGTTGCAGGTTCGAGTCTCACTGCGGGCAGGGTATACTTGACTCCAATCTTAATTGACAATTTTCCGACCCAAGGCTGGGCTTCTCTCAAGGTACTCCAACTTCCTCCCCTAATAAAAACTGGACGCCATGATATAGCTGAAAAATTGCTAAAAGTGGCATTAAACATCATTCAAACAAACAAACAAACAAACACATTAACTTTGGGTAAGTTATGATGATAAATGAATGAATGTTGAAGAAAAAAAAGATAATAAAAATAATTAATTTTGTATTACAAAGAATTAAATTCACTTATCATTAGTGAGTTTAATTTTTTGTAATACATTTGTACAAATTTTTTTTTTTTTTTTTTCATGCAGTCAGATTTTACATCTCCCCTACAGAACCACCTGACCCGGGCGTGGTGGGGATTTTTTACATGACTACACATTTTTTATAACAAAATATATTATGATAATGATAAATAATACATATCTAAAAGAAAGAACAATAAAAAAAAAATAAAACCTCTCACTGAAAACTTACACGCTCCATTCATACCTCATACCATCCTCTATTCATAATATAAGCAGAAAACTTGTTTGAAGAGAAAAAATTAAAAAGCAACATACTAAGGTTATGGGCTTGTGTACAAATCTATGGAAATATGTGACACAGTGGGGTCCATAGTTTCTTAAAATCTCCAAACTTGGAGTTTTTCCTTGTTATAAAGTCTTCTATATTTCTAAAATATTATATCTTTTTTTCAGTTCAGTAATACAAAATTATTGTTATTAGTAATGTCATATATACATGTTTATAAATTAACATATCTGTGTTACATATCATTAGTTAAAACATATTTTCTTAATTAATTCTATATACAAGTACAATATATTGATACTTTAGGTTACATTATACTGTATAATAATTAATAGGATTGGGAAACAAGTTGTATATTATTGAATAGTAAGATTTTCGGTTAAAATGGTATTTAATTGAAATGTGGCATATATTTACCCTTTAAGTTTTTGAATTCTAGTAAATTCATATAAATCTGTGCATTAATTCTAATTAGTTAGTGGTATTACCAGTTTATCGTTGTATTGGCGATACGCTATATCAGTATGGTTAACTTATACAGGTATGTTAGGGAAAATTCGTAAGACTCCATAAATTGTAACCAAATTCTAAAAAAATTTTAACATTTCTGAATTAACATAAATTACCTTTGTTTTCTTGCTTTTTAACACGTTTATTATAACTTAAATGCATGCTTCTTTGCACAGCGAATTTACCCAATCCAGGAATAGTACAGTAATACTGCTAATATCATTCTTTCAATAGTACCAAAGCAAAACAAAAATGGAGGACACCTTTAAATAAATTGTGAAAAATTCCTTATTATATATCGTAATATGTATTGTGATACGGCTGGCTGTTGTTGCGTTATATTGTGATACACTTTGCTCTGAGTTACCCCTCTATTCTTATTTGTTACTTTGTGTTTCTATCTTCCAAATATGCAGCTGGTGACCAGAAACTGTGTTGTCTTTTTAACTGTGCCAACTGCAAATAAATTAAACTGTTTTTTTAAGTATGCTACAAAAATGTCACTTGTGTATTTGAGGGAATAAGCTATAGCCCCCTACATAACTGTTTGAGTATCCAGTGTGGAATGAATTAAGATGCTTTTATTTTCTTTTTCAGAAATACTTTGTGCAATGACTGATCATAATTGGATATGAAGTGTAAGAATACAGTAGAAGGTGATTTGTGCGGGGAGGAAATTCCCCAAACTGCCAAATTTTGTCCAAACTGTGGATGGAAGGTAGTAAATGATGAAGACGTTACATCAAAGGCATGCCCAACATGCTCCTTTTTAGTCACTAAAAGACAGAAATTTTGTGCAGGCTGTGGATCGGCAGTTGATCTAAGCATTTTCCTACAAAAGAAGATTTTATGTGATGGAAAGAAAGAGGATGGAACAACATGTGGAGCAGAATTGCAACCAAACATGAAATTGTGTGTAGAATGTTGTAAAGTCCAAGTGAAGCCAACCAATGGTAAAATGACATTAAATGTTCAGCATAATAAATATCATTCAAGTTTTCATTGTAAGATTAGCTCAACTTTAAGATAAAATGATTTGATTTCAGTAATGTTATATCAACAAACATAATTTCAGGAGTAAAGTGTGAAAACAAATATTTCATATGATTGTGGTCAATGTACGAGAACATTTTCCCAAAGTCATTTAAAAAGTCTTTTTCCTTAAATCTTATTTAAAAAGGGAGGGTGGGGGTTATATGTAAAAACGCACTTGGTATACTTTTTTCAACCTGTTGATTGTTTTCTTTTTTGGTGGCCATTTTATTATTGTGTTATATGGGGTATTTTCATAACATTATAAACTTCCATTGTATATACTTTGTATGCCCATTAATTTGTATTGAAAATGTTGTTACCTATACATGTACATGTATAATATAAATTATAAATATAATATAAATTATTTACAACAAATAAAAATTAAAACGGCAAATGGCATCGATTACCACCAGTGCGGGTATCCAAGGGTCGACATTTATAGATTGTCGTCATTGAGGGATTAAAATATAAAGTGTTATCTTTTTTGTTTTCTTTGCTTTTGTTGATTAATGATGAAAGTTTACACATTGATTTTGTTTCGAAATTTCCGAAATTGGTTTTAACAATGATCAAAATAAACGATACAACAATTTACTATTTATAGTTTTATTTATTACAAGTGCAACAAATAAATAAAACTATAAACATATTTAAATGAAATTTCAAGAGAGAATAAATTATGTTTTACAGTAAAAATGTTAAAAAAAGCTTGGTCAAGTCTGTCCTGTACACATTTTGTCAACACAACTCCTCTAAAATATTGAACACAATTTTAAGAGACATTGTTTGGTGGAATGCACGCACAATATGTAGTTCTGCATATTATAGCAATTGTTTTATCCAGTGAATTTCTTCAAGTTATATATAATTACCCCTTACAACTTAGAAATTAAAAAAATTATGCAACCAAACCTCTCAAACTACTAAACAGGATTTTACGAAACTTGGTATGAATGGAGGGTACAATGTGTTGTTGTGTACATGTATATTACTAGTACATCAATTTATATATCCTGCATAATTTTGTGGGAGCTACACCCACTTTGAACTTTCACACTTAGTGACTATACAGTACCACAGATCAGATTGTTAAACAACTAAACTGAATTTTGTGAAACTTGGTATGGATTGACTTGAAGACACAGTATCAACTTCATTGTTTATATACATTTTCCCTCCATATACAATTTGGGGTACAGGGGGGGGGGACAAACAGGCAAAAACAAACTTTTATCTTATTTATATTTTAAACATGTATTAAAACACAAATACAAGATAAACATTCACCTAGTAGAGTTGGTTCATGTTATCATCAGAGACATTCATGAATCTTGATGACCTTTTACTATGTTGTTGTCTCTAAAATTTGGATGCTTTTCATTATGTCATGTAGATGAAAAATGTCCACGTGTGAGTTATATTCCTTGACAGTGTGAATTTCTGAATTTATTATAAAAAATAGTCCAAAATAATTTTATTTTTAACATTATTGTAAATATATCATTAAAATATAATTTATAATTTTAAGAAGAATATCCCAACAACAGTGTTATTTAAGGACAGATAATGACAGACACAACAGTAAACAGTTTTTGACTGGGATCAAAATCAGCAACTGTTTCGTTTCTCTGCCACCCCATCAAATCACATAACATATTATCACTTACCATTTAAAATTTGGTTTTCGAATAAGGCAGACCACTGACAAGAATAAGTTTACAAATGTGTTGATCATCAACCGACAATTTATCAAGAGTATGTTTTGAAAACTATAAAATCAGTGACAGTATATAGTTGCATGTATTTACATAATGTAATTATATATAGGTATACATACACATGTATAGGAATTCAAGTTTTTATTGTGATTTAGAATATAAATTCTGTTTACATTTCTTCTGAAAAAATATTGAGTTGTTATAAAGCATAAATCATGCTCATAGTACAACAAGACTACTTCGAACAAAACATTAGAGATATAAAAGCAAACAAACCTGCATGTATTTTCTCAATCTTCAAACAGTTTGACTTATACATGTACATGCATTTTTTCAGATCTACCACTTAGTAGTTCTATTCCAGAAGGTAGTGTAACAGTTGATGACTTAATGAAAGATGAACAGTCAAGAGGACAAATTCATGTTGATGCAACAACAGGTTCAGGATCCTCCAGTCGCTCCGATAGCCCTGATACATGGAAACCTCCAAGTACATTGTCCTCTACTCCAGAGTCAAATGATGGTGACAGAGAAAGACTGGACAGCCAGCCAAAGGCTAGTGAGGTAGTACAGAAGCTTCCATTTACAGGCAATGGTGAAGAAAATATTGTAGAAACGGTGAACAGTAATATGGAACAGGAGTTTCCATTTACACAAAACAGAGGAAACAAGGATGCTTTGAAAACAGACACAAATACTGTGATGCCAAATGGAGAAGATTCTGCTTCCAGTATTGAAGACAAAGAGAAAGACTATGTCATGGTTGAAGGTAAATAGGAAGACAAACAGTATGGTAATCAAAGATGCATTGCTATAAAGTTTGTATGATGCATTTTGTACTGATATCATAGTCTATAAAAAGGGAACAGTTAAAAAACTGTATGGAAGTTAGGTGGTCTTTTCCTGTACTACAGTACTGAAGAATGGCTTTAACAATAAAAAAAAAAAGCTTTCATTCCCATTTACTGTATAAGACAAATGAGTGTTCAAAAAAGGGGAAAAATCAGGAAAAATATGCAAGCAAAAATGTGAAGGGGAAAAATGTAAGTTTAAAATAATCTGTTAAGTGGAAAGGAAATTAGTAGTAGAGTTACCAAATTACAAATAATAGATTAAGATCTTTGTTCTGGTCATTTTCACATTATTTTCATGTCTATGTGTTTATGATGCCCCTAGACAGGCTTTTAAATGTTAGAAATATGAAAAAGGCTAATGTTCTGTCTTCTTAAATGTTGTCACTTTCTAAATTTAAACCAGTATTTTTGCAAACATTCCATCGATATAGTTGACAAATTGTATGGAAGTTAGGTGGTCCTTTCCTGTACCACAGTATCGAAGAATGAATGTTAACAAATTTTAAAAGCCTTGGTTCTCATTAACTGTATTAGACAAACAAGAGTTCAGGAAACACATTGATAAGATTGCTAAGTAGCAAATTTTATTAAAATACATATTAAGGAAACAGGTTAATATCTACATGTATGTTCTAATTTCAGAAACTATTGATGAAAATGCTGAAACAGCCATGGAGACAGTGCCAACACATAACAGTATCACTTTAACTAAACAATCGGACACAGAAAATAACAAAACAAATGAACCAAAGGCAGTAGCACAAACCATAGATACCAAACAGTTACAAATTATTGGTATTGAAAGTAGATCTCCTTTTACTCCAGACGTTTCAGAGATAGATACTGTCCAAACTAATTCCATGACAAAGTCAGAAACAGAAGTGACTCTTTCAGAGGAAGAAAGACAAGTTAAATCTCCTCAGCAATGTACTGAAACTAGTGAAAGACAGCAGATTATTCAACCACATTTTATGATAACTGGTAATAAACAAAGATCAGACATAAATAAAGTTCAAGAACTAGCGCAAAAATTTGATAACAGTGTCTACATTGAAGGTAGTCAAGATAAATTACAGGGCGATAAAAATGCAGATTTGAAAAGGGAAATGAGCGTATCATCAGATGATGGAAGTGATGTGGTGTCTGATGAAGAGTCATCTGGCAGTGAGCAAGATGAAGATAAGAAAAGTAATGATATGTCGAATGAACAAACTGTAGATAGTAAGACTGGGAAAAAGACAAAATTATCCAAACGACAGAAGAAGAAAGAGGCAAAAAGGCTAAAAAAGAAAGAAAGAAAGGAGAAAAGTAAGAGAAGAAAGTTAAATTTACCTGAAAATGAACCTATGGACATCAACAAGAGTGAAAACAAAAGTGTTTCTGAAGCAAGCGGTTCATCAAAGGTATTTTCTCAGCTATGGCTCTAATATTTTATGCTTGCGTTTCTACTACAGTTTGTCATCACACACACATATAAAGATCCCATTTAATTATGAAGTCAGTAAGATTAAGGTTAAGACCATAGTTACTAAAATAACTGAAATAAGCGCAGAAAAGCGCAGGACTACAGATTGCATGGATTGTTATTTCTTTTTATCAGTAATTTGTTACAATAAGAATCGTTTTCTTCACTGAAGAAACATTAATATATATAGTTTTGAACCATATAATATATATAGTTTTGAACCATAATTACCTACCTCTTTCGACTATTTTGTAAAGCTGAAATTGGTTGACATTTCGCCTTGATTCATTTGAAATTCTCCCTGCCCCCCGTTTCAATCGCCTTCACAGTTTTCAATGAATGATGTAATTACGTCATGTTAGACTGCATTACTCCTAAAATTGTACAAAGAAGTAGTGCACAGAGAATCTTTTCGTAAAAATGACACAATTACAAAACAAAACAACTAAATATGTTATAAATACAAAAACAAAATTTTTTTCGCTCGACAAAAATTATCAGGTTCATATCAGAATTGCTTTCGAGCTCATCTGATATGGACCTGATAATCCTTGTCTCGCAAAAAAACCTAATAATTAATATTGATCATTTTGAATTTAATATATACTGAATGTTTTTAATTGCTGGTTAGATTATTGGATGCAGTCAACTTTTGATTGGTTTACGCTGTATATACTGGTAAAATGATTTGCAGTTTATTACTTAACACTAATCCAAAGTTCTCTTTATCCAATAATAATAGACTTAACAAATGAAAGGTGATTGTTAAGTTTCAAATATTATATTTCCAGACAATTGCAAAAATTTTTAATACATTATACATTAACATTAACAGTATATATTAATATTATTGCTTATTAGTAAGAAATACTTCAGATGTCCCAACAATCACAAATAATGTCTTGTGTGCTTATCGTTATCATTTTTGACAAGCATGTAAACTTATACATGTATATTAATATTAATGGGACAGCATGTTTTTTGTTTTTTTTTCTTTGGCAGGAGGGTGGGGGGACGGTGCAGAATGTACATAATTGTATTCTCCTTTAAAGGAGGAAATACAGCTGCTGCAAAAACAGACGTTGCCTTCAGTTACACAACTGAAATTAGTAGAATTTGGCTGGAAATATTCATGAAACTGCAGCACTGAAAAAAAGAATTAACAGAATATTTTTATTATGTATTGTTGATGCTTAATTATGTCTCCCCTTCATGGAAGGGAGACATATTGTTTTACCATGAGTTCTTGATCTTATTCTTCTTAGCGAAACTTGTCCGGGCCAGAACTTTTTTGTTTTTTGACATAAGCCTTAGATATTTGGTATGTAGGTAGGTCACTACAAGCCGATGTGTTGCGTACCAACATGTTTGATCTTGACCTTTGACCTCAAGGTTATTTTGATGATATGTTGAACCATAGTCTTGTCGGGGCCATAACTTTTTTGTCTTTTGACATGGGCCTTAGATATTTGGTATGGAGGTAGGTCACTACAAGCCGATGTGTTGCGTACCAACATGGTTGACCTTTGACCTCAAGGTCATTTTTGATGATATTTTGGACCATAGTCTTGTCTGGGCCATAACTTTTTTGTCTTTTGACATAAGCCTTAGATATTTGGTATGTAGGTAGGTCACTACAAGACAATGTGTCACGTATCAACATGGTTGACCTTGACCTTTGATCTCAAGGTCAAATTAATGCTTTTTTTACATGCAAAGTGTCTCGGCCATATCTTTTTTATCCTTTCACCTAGGGCTTTGATATTTGAAATGTGAATATATCATCATGAGACGATATGTGAAGTGCCACAGTAACCTTCATATGAACTTGACCTTTGCCCCCAAGGTCAAATTAATGCTTATTTTAAATGCAAAGCGTGTCTTGGCCATATCTTTTTATCCTTTGACATAGGGCATAGATATTTGGCATATTAATGTATCATCATGAGATGATGTTTCCCGTATCAGAATGCCCTTTATATAGCCTGGACATTTTACCTCAAGGTCAAATTTCTGTTCAATTATCCTGTCTGATGGTACTGAATCGATACACTACACATTCGTATTGTTCAGCTCCAATGTGTATATTTATTTGCTCTCATGTAGAAAGATATTCCTAGTATTTATATTTGCACCCACAGATAAAAACATCCACCTTGTTGATACTGTGGAAGGGGAGACATCGGTTTAAGTGCGCTAAAACAGTTGCCCCTAGTTTTTAACTGGAATGATGATTTATAATAATTGGAACAAACACCTAACCGTGTGCTGACTTGATCAATGTTAAGGCAGTTAAATTAAATGCACACAGCAGTTGCCAATAAACAATAATCCATTCTGAGATCATTTATGAAATCAATAGGTTCACAGTTTCTGTATATTTCTAAAAAATTTTTAGAGTAAATGTAAGTACGATGATGGAAGACAACTTTTGCTTATTACCGCATAATGTGTTTCCCACCTTGACAATAGCAGGAGTGGCACATGCAGTTTACATGTATGTAATTACAAAGGGTGCATTAGTGAAGAAATGAATGCACTCGATTAAATTAAATGTACAAATCTTCCTTCACATAAATAGAAATTAATTTTACTAATTACTACAAAAATAAGGGTATAAATAAGATTTGTCGATACATTATGACAAAAAATAACAAAACTTCGACAGAGGTAGAAAACATTCTTGTATAAACAATTTCTTCGATTCAAGTTCTTACGGAATAGCGTTAATGTATACATGTATAATCACACCCATGCAAAAGTTTGCATGTTTTCGTGTGTCATCCACGAATCCCATGGGAAATTCAAAATCATTAAGTTCAAATTTGCATGGGTAGTAAATCAGTAATTCGTAGGCAGAATTTGAGTGAATTTTGTGTAAAGACGTGGGCCTTGGAAAATTACAGCATTCATTTGACTGTACTGTACATGTAATTAAGATAACAGTATTTCGAAAAATATTTCTTTTTGGTTATTGAAACTCTCCTTAAAAAGACATTGGAAAGTCTGTGAAAAGTCCTTAAAATTGAAATAAAAATCTTTGTTGGATCCCTGTTATTAATCCCTTTTATTTACATTTATTATTAGGATATACAGTCAACAACCAATTCCAATGAGCCAATGACATCTTCTACTGATAAAGGAACTGAAACAAAACCAAAAGAGAAAGAAAAACCCTACAACACAAGAAGTACAAAAGATACAAATGCTTCACAGGTAAATGTGACAGAAAGGATTAATTAATAAACTTAGAATTGATAAAAAAAAATCACTTGTGTTACATAAAACTGCTTACTGCCATGCTTTCTTTACCTGACATTAAATTGTGCACAATATATACCTTTATCAACTTTTATGAAACTGGATACAGTTATTCCCTTACTCCTAATATAACCCCATCAATTACCGGATTACGCCAAGTCCGAGTCCATGATGGACACCGATTGTAGTACTAGTATGCAGAAATTACTGATGGACACAAATTTACAATGTATCATGCGAGGACACTTCAGTTATTTTGTTCCCCCATTGATCTGTGAATTCCTCAATAAGTCAGCAAACGTTAATAGACTGAATTTGTTATATTTTATTTTCAACTTAATTTTAAAAATGAGGTAACAAAAAACAGTAAACTTTTATATAATAAAAGTGTGTTCAATGATGTAAGCAGAAAGTGTTAATATAATGTTTGTATAAATATCTTTCCCTATGTTGCACCAAGGAATTAGGATACCTGTCGTCCACTGGATACAAAATAGAATGTCCATTGATTCAACACCTGTTAGTAAGATGAAAGAGATTCTATTGCGGGGTCAACTTAATTATATGAGTGTGTATAAATGTGTGTATGCATAGATCTCAATATGTTGACAGTTACGAATTATGGATATTTTCATACTTATAATAAAAAATGTCCCGGTGGGAAGCTTTCTGTACATGTGGTTACATACTAGTATGCATAGTACAAGTGCATTGTACTGGTGTTAATTGATAAAGGTGACCAACACCTGCAATTTATAAACTTTACCATGTAATTAAAATTAGCCAACTGGGAATTACAAAGAAACTTTTCTTCATGTCTCAAATACTAGTATGCATTATGGCAATATTTTCCCCCACATTTTTAGAATAAGCATGTGAATTAATCACACAAACTTTTTGTAAAAATGATTTCTTTCATTTATTTATAGAAATCTTTAAAATCTTAGTTGCAACCTTAAAAGTTGATCTTTTTTTTAAGTTATTTAGATTTCGTAGTACTTAAAACATGAAAGGCTGAAAAAACAAGAGACACATGTCAATTAATCTTATCTCATCAGGCCTTCAAAGAGATCAATAATTGACACATGAATTCTAACTTGGTGCATGTTCGACATCCTTTCAAGTCAAGGGTTCTGAGTCCGCGTTCACTTAATCATCAGGAGATGGAGGGAATGCGGACTCAGAACCCCTGACTTAAGAGGATGATGTCCGATTGTTAAAGAATTTACATAACAATAAAAGAATTTGTTGGCTGAACAACATAAAATTGGGACATCAAAGTCTCAAAGTTGCTGCCTTCCTTCAAAAAATACTTTCATTACGAATTTGTGCAGTTACATATGCATAGTACAAGTGGATTGTTTACCCTGCAATCCATGAGAGACGATTATGCAGTTATTTTAGTCACGGAACCTTCATGAACAACTATCACTAAAATAATTGATAACAGTTTTTAGATATTCTAAATAATTATTTATTTTGTAATCTTCTCAAACACACTTTTTCAGGGTGATCAAAATGATCCAACTCAGAAAGAAGGAAAACCATCAGGCACAAGGTTTGCATCATTATATTTTTAACTAATAATTACATCATATTATATTTAGATTTCACACAAAAATCTCAGAATTAATGGAATGGAAATGGAAATATTTTACGAAAATACTATTTTATGTCCTACGTTCTTACTATTGATGATTGATGAATCATTATGTCTCCCCTTCATGGAAGGGAGACATATTGTTTTACCATGAGTTCTTCATCTTATTCTTATTCTTCTCAGCGAAACTTGTCCGGGCCATAACTTTTTTGTCTTTTGAGATAGGGCTTAGATATTTGGTATGTAGGTAGGTCACTACAAGACAATGTGTCGCGTACCAACATGGTTGACCTTTGACCTTGACCTTTGACATCAAGGTCATTTTTGATGATATTTTGGACCATAGTCTTGTACGGGCCATAACTTTTTTGTCTTTTGACATAGGCCTTAGATATTTGGTATGTAGGTAGGTCACTACAAGACGATGTGTCATGTACCAACATAGTTGACCTTTGACTTTGACCTTCAAGGTCAAATTTTCAACTTTTTTTGTTTTTAGGTCTAGGACTTAGATATTTGGTATGTAGGTAGGTTAGCACCAGACGATGTATATCATACCTCGAGGTATGACCTTGGATGCCCTCAAGGTCAAATTTACAACAGAAAATTTTGTGTCCAGGCTATTACTTATTTGCCCTTTGGTCTAGGGACTAGAATTTTGTTTGTTTGAATGGTGTTTTAACACCACTTTCAGCAATTTTTCAGCTATATCGTGGCGTCCAGTTTTTATTGGGGGGGGAGGCCGGACTAGGGACTAGATGGTTGGTATGTAGATCAGTACAAGAGAATGTATACCATACCTAAAAGTATTACCTCAGATGACCTTTGACCTTGACCTTTAAAAAAATCATATCCAACAATTGATGAAAGTATGAGTAATGATAGGTTTCTGTCACAATATGAGCTCCAACAACCCAGAATAGCAGACCTTTTACCCCTCCCCCTTCCCTCCCAAAAAAACCACCATTGTCATCTTAACAACATTGTCATTTTTTTATAGAAACACAATCACAACATAGTTCCAGATAAAAATGAATACACAATTTTCATAAGAAGGGGAGACATCAGTTATAGTAACCTAAAACAATTCTAGTTTAAGTTATATTAGCATGGCACACTTAAAACATTATCTGGTATGGTCAGTGGCAAGGAATATAACCTCAAATCTGCCTCTACAGGGGACATCTTCTTTCCCTTGCCTGGGGACACACTAGTCAGCTTTGTGGGTAGAGCCTTGGATTCTGTTTACAATGTCTGAATATTATTCCAAGCTATAAGTAGAACTCGGTGTTCCTCATCATCACAGTAACATTTCGGAAATTGAGTTGTCACCTATAATTGTTTTAAATTTTATACACCCCTCATCCTCCCTTGTCAGGTCAAACAACAACATACTTTAATTTCTGTTTGCTGCTGCCCTACTTTCATATGTCCCGCCATACAATTTCTTACAATAAGCTTCATGTAGAATATCCTGCACATAAAAAAATATTTCAGGATTAAATAAGAAAAATATTTTCTCCATTGAAGTTTCCGTTTTGCACATTGTATAATTCACCTAGCCAATTATATCATAAACAGATTAGGGGCCTTGGTGGCCGAGTGGTTAAGGTAGTTTGTCTACTATTGATCACATGGTCTGTCAACACTGAGGTTGTGGGTTCGAGTCTCACTGCGGGCAGTGTTTATTCGACTCCAATCTAAATTGACAAGGATTGCCAGTTTTCTCCGGGTACTCCGGCTTCCTCCCCAATAAAACTGGACACCATGATATAGCTGAAAAATTGCTGAAACATCATTCAAACAAACATAAACAGATTATATTAAATGTGCACAGGGAAAATTGTGGGATCCCTTGATGGAGAAAATATGTTTCATAGTTAATACTTATAAATAAATTCAAATGTGAGAATATACTCTACAATTTAATGTTTAGTTTTTTTTACATTTTTGAACAAAATCGATACACAAACTGTGAATTTTCCACGGAGATGACATCAAAAGGGGCACGTCTGCATGACGATGATTTTTTTTCCATCCTCTGATAGAAAGTATTTTCTAGCCAATCAAAAGTCATTTCTGGTACAATTTATTTTTATAAACATCAAAGACAACCAAGTATTATCCTAAGACTTTAGCAGCATTATGTGTATAGAGCAACTACTGGTCAGTTTATGCAGGCATAATAATTTAGCTTATTGGTTTGACATTTAATTTAAATAAAGAAAACTATTTTCAGTGCTGAAGAAAACCCTAAAACCACAAACAAAAATGTCAAAACCAAGAAATTAGAGTTTGCAGAAGTCTACTTTCATATAATTGTTGCACCATCAATGTTGTCTGACCAACATCAAGGGGATGTTATTGTGAAATTTCAATCATCAACACTAGGTGGCTGGAAAAGTAGGCAGAACAAGATGATTTTTAAAAGGTAAATTAGTTAAATGAAATAAATTTGGCAAAATTTGTACAAACAATTAATAAGTAATTGACAGTTAAGCCAGGATGTTGTGGAATCCAGCTGTCAGGTATAAATAAACATACATCAGAACATAATACAATACAGCCAAACTTCGGTAGCTTGAACTCGGTTCACTTGAACATTTATTCTTGACCTATTTTGAGTCTTAGGTAGTTAGTCTGCTATTCAACACATGCCTGTAAACACTGAGGTCATGGGTTTTCTGTGGTGACTGGCTTTAACCCCAATGAAAACTTTGACATTAAACTACATTCAGACAAACAATTTGTATTTTTTATACTTTACCACACAAAGATAAGGATATTAGTGTTCGTCTTTCTGTCCATCTATCTGTTTGTGCTCCGGTGGTTTCCAGATGAGAACTTGAAAACATCAACAAATTTTGTTTAAATATTGCATAGCAATTAAGAACTATAAAATTAGGATAAAGTTTAATTTTCAGCAAATCCCAATTTTTGTTTTTGAGTAAGGCCAATTTGAAAAAAAAAATTAGCAGTTTTCAAAAGATTACTTGTAAAAAAAAAACATCCCATTTGTAGTTTTTAAAATTATTTGTATATAAGGTCAAGTTTAAAATTTTCTTCTGATATGGACTGTTATAATGCTCAGCTGTTCCTATTGGCTGATTTGTAAATTCAGTAAAATGGGTTCATGAATATTAAAACAATGAGACATGGCAGGGTATGATTTAATGTCCCAGTAGGTGCCTTATTTTTCATGTTTGTCTTTGTATAACAGCCCTCAAAGTACCTTTTTAAAATCAAGTGGCCTATTTGACACCAAGCTTAAATTTCACTGGTCAGTTCGAAGTTGTAGTGGCCAGCTACAAATTTTAGGCAGCAAGGAAACAAGTTGTGTTAAAATAATTCTTTACCCATTATACCACACATTTTCTTAAGCAGTCTTTGTAAAAGGGAGCAAAATGTGTCTGTTAAAAATAAGTGATCTGTTTCATACAGTGAGCTTGAAATTCTCACAAAATCTGGTTGTTTACAAACACTCTGTTGACAGTTGACTACATTTTTTCCTGACTTTGTGGTAGCCAGACCCTGATAGTTAAAGTTGCCTACATGCAAATTAGGTCGCTCAGGCTACTGTTTCATTAGACTAAATTGAGGGCTGCATTATAAACAACTGTTTTTCAAACATAATTTCTCAACACTCAAACTCCTGTGAAGGTCCATACAAAGAAATTCATATAATTTCACTATCAATAGCTCTAAATAAAAATTACTTGGTTACTTAACATGGGACTCTATTAAAAAAATGTCCAAATGCTTTCATTTCAGAAAACTGCCACCTTATTATAAATTTTGTTAATAACTAGTTTTTAAAAAGCGTGTAAATGAGCAAATTTGTGTGTCTTTCCCTAAAAAGGGCAAGGATCCTGTGGGTACAGGGCAGAGCCCTGTTTGGGGCCCTGGGAGCAATAGCTTCAATAAATGTAAATACATTCTTTATTCTTGTTATTTCTCTTAAAAGTCCTCTGTATAATAAGTATATTGCTGTTCTATTAAAAATTTACATGGGGTTGGGGGACTCCACTTTTTCCACTACCACCATACAAAATTTTAATTTGCTTTATGAAAAATTATAAAGTACTCTCTCCCATGTAGATTTAAATGGAACAACCTCATTATCACTTACTATTTGTAAAAGAAGCAAAGGAACATTTGAATCTCAAAGACATAAAGTCTACAAAAGTTTCATTTTTGAATTTTTGAATGTTTGTCACAGTATATAAACATCATGAAATAGGACAAAACTTCAAATGTGTGCGTGCACTTAAAAATATACAATGTAAGCCTAAACAATGCAAAACATTTATCACTATATTAACCTTTAGACAGTTTTGGTTAAAAAAAGTTTGTTGTTAAAGAACCTTCATTTTTACAGAGTTGAATGTTTCAACTTATATTAGTTCTCGCCAAAGGTCTTTAAAATCCAGATCAATTGAAGCAATTGGAAGAATTTGCGTAATTGTATGGTTCTCTGCTGATAACAGATTAATCAACAGTGACCAATGACCAGGACTTCGCTGAAAATACTGGTGTAAACAACAATTACAATAAAAAAAATGCAACGGTTAGACATTGACAGCGATTCACCTGTCTTGAAAACATACTATGACAATTTATCTGAATTTAAATTTCTGAAATTGTCACATTTTCAACCGGTACTAAACAATTGCAGTTGGGTAAAAGTACCTGGTGCCTGGGCCTAATAGAACCACTGTACATGTTTGAAAAGAAAATTTTAATAATTTTTATTTTTTGTGATGGATTATTGTGTGATTTTGGATTAACATATAAAGTCATTATAAGGCCAGGACAATCATAGAACAATTTATAAAAATATCAATTCAGTTTTCCCCTATACACCCTGTCCAGGTGGTGTTGTAGGGAGATTGTAAAACCATGGGTATATCAAGAACCAAAAAAAAATTAATCATGCATGGGGGACGAAACTGACAAGACAAAATTTGTATGCATTCTGTAATAAAAATGGATATGTATGAAGTTGAAATTAGGTGCATCCAAAGGTCTTACACCAGTAGTTCTCAGATCCATTCATACTTTCATGAACGACTGTTTTGTTGCCTAACGTAGACAAATATAGCAGCCATGTGTTGTGTACACTTCAGACAATAAATTTTGCTAGTACACTTGAATTTTGGAGATAAAAATATCTTTAACTATATATCACTTAAACGGAGAGTTATTTAGTTCAAGCAGCTGTATATTATTATTATGGAAAATATTTTACAGTGCACTTTGCTTTGGAATCATTGTTCATATTGCTGAATGCAGAGAAATAGCCAAATTCGATTGTGGAAGAAATGCGACTATGAAGTCATATATAAACTATACTTGTAAATTGGTGTTTTTATTACTCTTAAATAAATCATTTCAAATACTTCTTCTTCCAAGTAATCTGCAAATCGCCTCTGGCGTATTATTGCAGAGTGATGCCCCACAAGAAACAGCATCAAGTTTCAAATTAAAATTCCAAAGGAAGTATGTATAATTAAAAACAGGGTTGAGGTCTTGTTGGACATCTTAGGCAGGCTGTTCTTGAAGGCATCAACTGTTGATGCTGTTACAGCTGCCAGTGGTAAGCCATTCCATAGTCTGATGGTAGAAGGTACAAAGGACTGCTGGTGACACTGCAGTCTGGAGTATGGAAGGTGGAATCTCTGGTATGTCCCCTTGTTGATGTTGTTGGTACAGCTCTGGATGTGAAGTATTGGTCTTGTGGTATAGCTACTAGGTGGTGTATTATTCTGTAAAGCATGATGACCTTTGCTCTTTTTCTTCTTTCTTCAAGGGTCTGCCATTGTAGGTGGTCTAGCATGGCTGAGACACTACTGGTGGTCTTATAGTCTCCCATAACAAACCTTGCTGCTCTTTGTTGTACCATCTATATTTGGTATATTTGGTGTTGCAAGACAGGATCCCATACAATGCAGGCATATTCTAAGATGGGTCTTACTAGGGTTGTGTAACACTGTTCCTTGATCTTCTTAGGACAAGAGCTGATGTTTCTACTCAGGAAAGCGTTGGTGTTGTTTGATTTTTTGGTGATGCTATTTATGTGGGTGTTCCAAGATAGACCTTCGTTGATGTTGAGCCCTAGGTATTTTGCTGACTGTACTGTGCCAAGTAAAGCACCATGTATGGTGTACTGTAACCATGGTGAATCTGTTTTCTCTTCTTGGTTACCCGTAAAACCTCACACTTGTTTGGGTTAAACTGCATCAACCATTTACTCTCCCATTCCTGTAGATGATCTAGTTTGTTGGTATCCTCTTCTGTCTTGATGGTACGGTACAGAAGGCAATCATCAGTGAAGAGTCTGGCTTTCGATGTTACAAGCTCTGGAAGATCATTGATGTAGATGAGGAATAGAAGTGGGCCCATGACTGTTCCTCGTGGGACTCCTGATGTTACTTGTGATGTTTCTGACTTTTCTCCTTCTAATACAGCCTCTTATGTTCTGTTCCCTAGATTGCTGGATATCCAGTTTAAGGTCTTTCCTCTAATGCCATAGTATTCACATTTATGAAGAAGCCGTTGGTGGGCCACTTTATCAAATGCCTTGGAAAAGTCTAGTGCTCTTTTAATACATACAAGAGCTGTAAAATTATCTTCTTTTTTCTCAGTCACACCAAATGAGCAAGATGCACGGCTTTGCCATTCTTGTTTCAGCACTGCTCCTTCTATTTTCACTGAAAAATCCAATGACAACTGTTTTGTTATACCCCCACTTTGAAGAAGAGTGGAATATACTGGTTTACCCCTGTCCGTCCTTTTGTGACCTTACCATTTGGTCCTATATTGTGAGTACCGATTTCAGGTCTGTTGCATATCTACTTCCTGTTTACCAACTTCAATTTTCAACATTAGTAGTCAATGGATGAAAATTTTCATAACTGTTTTCTAAGCAACTTCTTATCACCACCACTTTTTATAAGTGACCTTACAATGTTGCCCTATATTGTGAGTACCGATCTTCACGGCAAATTGTAAAATATATCTGTTGTCAATGTCAGTTATTTCCTCAAAACTGATGACGTCTCTGTCCCAAGTTTGTTGTGTACATTACTACGTGTCACTACAATGGAATTTTATGTTGGGGAAAAGTTAATATTTAACCACAATTTTGGAAGAATTTTGAAGATTAAACACATATTTTCGGTAATTCATCTATGTATGAAAGAGGTCAACTCACTCACAAACATCATAAATGGCCTTTGTAAGTGAGTTGACTTCATTTCATACATCAATGAATTACTGAAAATAAGAGTTTAATCCTATAATAAATGGCAGCACTTCTTGGAGTTGAGTAGTCCAAGCTTGCTTGCTTGCATATTATGTTTTGATAAAAGTACTAAAATATTGTGGAAAAAGTATATGTTGGACAATACATCTTGCAACACTACTAATGAAAATGTTTCTTTCACAAATCAATAAAGACAAAATTTTGGACCAACTGATGGTCTTCTTCAGTGTCAAAAATAACTGAATTTTTTTGCATTTTTTTGGCAGAAAGAATTGACACAACTGACAAGTATAATTCCTCCACCCTTCAAATTTGTTCTGTGGTGAACCTTGTTCATAGCATACACATTTTATATTAGTTCACATATATTTAAACTTGTAATGAATGTGAAACCCACAAATATTCATATAATGTTTAATAAATGTTTTTATTTTAATCAGGCCAATTAACGATGGTTATATGGAATATGAAGGCCTTGTCAGAATTCCTAAAGAGCTCCTTCGCCAGCGAGTATATTATACTTACTCTGTAGTGAAAAAAGATGAGGAAATTGAGGAATACATCTTTAATCATGCCACAGAAGTGAAACATCGCACATTGTTTCTGGAAAATAGCAAAATTAGAGGTTAGTGACTATAATGTTCTTTTTACATAATAAGCATAAATATAAGAGTCGACATAGTTATAACTTTGCACTTCTTATTTATCCTCAACCCCAAGAAGTACAGAAAGGAATTGTGTTTAATGTACACAACTTATTTATGCCCTGTGATAAAAAGGGGTATTTTATAGTTTATTTACGTTGTCAGTATGTGTATTCGCCTGTCCATATTGAGGTACATGGCTTGTCTGTCTATCTTTTTTACAGTTTTAGAGCTAGAACATTTTGTAGGATGTTTGTACACATAATGGAAGCTTGCAGGGCCAGAGAATTTATATTTTTGTGAAATATTTTTAAAACTGCAGATATCCCACTGAGCAGTTAGGTGTACATACCATTCCGGTCATCTTCTACTTCATTTTTATAACAACAGCATTTATATTTAGTTTGATGGTTGTACACATAATGAAAGTGTGCAGGACTTAAAAGTTTTGATTTTTAATTAAATTTTCTTACAATTAGAGATAGTTGGACTTTGCAGGTTGCAGGCCATATAAATCTACATGTTTTGTCAGTTATATTCTTGTACAACTTTGAAGCTAAAGAGTTGATATTTAGTGAGGATACGTGAACACATAGTGGAGTCATGAGGAAACAAGGATTTTTATTTAATGAATATAATGCCTACCCATATTTAAATAATCCATGAAATTGGGGCAGTCATGAATTATTTCTTACTTCTAAATAGAGATAGAGCTTAATGTTTGCTCTGAAGGAATAAGCAGTTCCTGTTGATGGCAGTCAAACAGCCAGGATAATACAATTATACCTTTATATGTACTGATAAGTCCACTCTTATTTTAAGACATGCATAGAAAATAAGAAAAAAGCTTTGACATGCTTATAAATTGATCAATTTGGGGCATCATTGTGTCTTTACACATTTTTCTCCCTAAAAAACTTTGCTACTAACAAATTAATCTTAATTCTATGTTGCTGGAGCATAACAATCATTTGAAAAATACAACTTATCTCATTCCTGTTTTGAAAACTTTTCTGGCTGGCACCTTAATAGTGTTTATTGGGTTTAATATTCAAAAATCTATTTTTCTGTTTTTAAGTCCATAAAACTTCCTATGAAGTAAAATGTCAGGTAATGAAAAACAGCCTGTAGTATACTATAACTATGATTGTCTTCTCTGCTTAATAAGAATAATGAAAAATCCTTGGAAAAAAGTTACTGGGATGATATGGTGCAACATGTATAGTGGATTCAGTGCTCTGGTCAAAGGAGATACAATGATTGCTTCAGGATTTATTTGTAATCAGTACTAATTTTTTAAAAATATTTGCAAAAACTTAATTGGGAATTTTGTGTTGTGTACAAAACTGGAAAATTACTCAAGGGGAAAAGGTTGAAATTCTTAGGTAATTTTAACCAAACAAAATCACTGCCACTATTATACCATTTTGCAGGAAAGATGTCAATAAATGACTCCAATTGGAACAGCAGTGCATATTGATATTTAAGAAAGAAATCAATTATAAGAGACCATGAAATATTTATAGATTATTTACGTTTTTTGAAACGAGATGCATTTTCTCGTCATATCTCATCGAAGGGCGACAGCCCTGAGATGAGATGACGAGAAAGTGCATCGAGTTTCAAAAAACGTAAATAATCTGTTTATCGCTGTTTTGTAACATTGTGACGTCACAGTGTTTACATAACGACGTCTTGACAGCGAGCTGAGATGGGCCCATCCCACGCTAGTAGAGTGAGATGGAATAATATCGCACACAACGATCAAAGGAAAATACTGCAAAATAGCGATAAGTAATATTCTTTATTTTTCATCAGTTTTATGTACTATAAGGTATTTGCTGCAGCGAGTCTAGAGATGTAAACTCATTAGAATTAAGAGACATACATGTGTGTTTGTTTTACATGTATTTTCTTCATTTAACATATTTAATTGTTTATTTATTTACAGATTGTATTCATCAGTATGATGGAGTTGTGAAAGAGAAACCTGAAAAAGATAAAAACAAAGGTTTGATCAAAACAGTGAAAGGCTGGTTTGGTATTGGTGATTACACCAAACAGCTTAAGTATGAAGCATCTGTTTCATTTCAAATATTTGCTCCTAAAGTTCAGTTCACAATTGGAGATGCCATGTCAGTTACTGGAGAAGAATTTATTCACCAGATTGAAAGTCTTTTGGATGGAATTAAATCTACTTACATGGTATCTGCTGGACTATGGCACACCTCAAGGGAATATATTTCATATATGACAAAGGTAATAACTACTTACAAGTATTTAATGATAACAGAGTTATGCAGGTTATAAGTTCTGTAATATAAACATTAATAGACAGAAATCCTGACTTGTGAGTAATGTAATTACTTAATGATAATGATAATGATAATGAACAAATTAACAAATATAACATTATACATGTAGTCAACAAAATGCTGTGATTTTGCTTGGCCGACACATGGGCATCACCATAATCAACTCAAATTCTGCCTATGAAATACTAACTTTTTTCTTCCATGCAAATTTGTGTTGAAATATTTTAGAGATTTTGAACTTTCCTATGTGCAAAATTTTGTGCAGGCATGATTATTTGTTTCAGTGGTACATATTAAGGTTATTCTATATAAATATGAATCTAAATAATTATTTCTACAAATATGTCAATTATCTAAATCGTCTTCTTGTAAGAATAATACTTTAAGCACACAAGCCAGTTAGGTGCATTTTTTATTCTTTTACTTTTATTTTTTTAATAGGTTGAAATGAAGCGAATTAACCAGTCAGTAAATTTATTAAATTGTAAAAAAAATATTACTGAAAAAAACCATGCGCTTCAGTGCCTTTTTTTGCCAAAAAATTTAACTGAAATCACATACAATTGTACAAGCGTGTTTACAGATTATCTAATGTCCAATACCTTTACCAAAAAAGAAAGAAATATTTTTCAATAAATATGTAATGAAAAATGTTTAAGAAATAATTCACGGAGGCTGTGGTTTATCATTGTTATACAATGGGGTGACCATTTATGTTGTATTATTTTTAAATAATTACTTAAACGGTCACCCCGTTGTAAAACAATTATAAATCACAGCATCCATGAATTATTTCTATTCTATTGAGACAATTACGGCACATTTATGATATTTATGTACCAATAGAAAATAGCATGTGTCGCTATTTATAATATTAATATGTCATATGCAATAGCTTTCCAGTAGGAGTTACAGTTTTGTAATTGGGACAACCCTTCAAAACATGCCCTACTCGTTGTGTGTTGCTCATACATAAATCATTTTTGTCTCGCCTGCGATGAAAGTCGCTGGAGGCGAGACATATGTATGGGAATCCGGCGGTGGCGGCGGCGTAAACACTTGACATCTTGCTTCATATATTTGTAAGCCCAAGCCCTAGGTCCATCAAATTTGGTACAGAGGTAGCTTATGATGAGTACTTGCCAGTCAGTCACCTGTCACCTGACCTTGACCTCAATTTCATGGTCCAGCAACTACGTTAAAGTTTTTGGGTTACAGCAGTTCCTCTGTAACTACGCATAGTAGGATGACAATATTTGGTGTATAGGTTGCTGATGACAAGTACATGACTGTCTGGTAGGTGTCACCTGACCTTGAACTCAATTTCACGGTCCAGCGACTATGTTAAAGTTTTTGGGTTACGACAGTTCCTCTGTAACCACGCATGGTAGGATGACAATATTTGGTGTATAGGTTGCTGATGACTAGTACATGACTGCCTGGTAGGTGTCACCTGACCTTGACCTCAATTTCATGGTCCAGTGACTACGTTAAAGTTTTTGGGTTACAACAGTTCCTCTGTTACCACGCATGGTTGGAAGACAATATTTGGTATATAGGTTGCTGATGACTAGTACATGACTGTCTGGTAGGTGTCACCTGACCTTGACCTCAATTTCACGGTCCAGTGACTACGTTAAAGTTTTTGGGTAACGGCAGTTCCTCTGTTACCACGCATGGTAGGATGACAATATTTGGTATATGGGTTGCTGATGACTAGTACATGACTGTCTGGTAGGTGTCACCTGACCTTGACCTCAATTTCATGGTCCAGTGACTACGTTAAAGTTTTTGGGTTACGACAGTTCCTCAGGCCGCTGCTCATAATTAATGCTATTTATGTAATGCTAATGACGAAATTTATTTTCTTTACTGATGCGGAATTTAGGCGAGACATTTTTCTGTGTCCACACTTGTTTACCACAGTTGTGGTCTCATCTCAAAGCCTTTTAAGCACGTCATATTAGAGTTAGTGTTAACCCTACTCACAAAAAACCACTCCTCCAAAAATTGAACCAGACTTTTACATTATGTTTTCTTGGAATCTGCTTTATTAGTAAAATTTGCTTCACTGTAGTTACATACAAAGGAGTTGTGTTGTTATATAGTTCTGGTGTATGTCTGCATCCGTTCGTTTGTCCATATGTCAGTCCATGCATCCATCTAAAATTGGTTTATGTATAATAGTTTAAAAGGCTTGCATCTAATTTCAATGAAACTATGGATATTGTTACATATCAGGCGGGTTAGAAGCCTATAGGTGCTGGAGGAATTCTGTCAAGGGGCAAGGTCACAGTCAACAAAGCAAGTTTGACATTTGTTAAAAAAAAAGATGTTTCTGGACAATAACTGGAATAATTTTTCTTATCATAATTTTTAGCTGAGTTTCAACCGAAGTTGAACTTGGCTATTGTTATGATGATGGCAGTCAGCTGGGCGGGTGGGCGTCAACAATTGGTTTCCGGACCATAACTCAGAAAGTTGTTAACCGATTTTTATGAAACTTTAGGATATTGTTACATACCATCAGAGGAGGAACCGTGTTGATTAGATTTTTGAAACATTTATGATTTTCTGGTTTCAGTGCTTGTTGTCATAGCGCAGCTGAGAGCTTATATAAAATTTATCCTTTTTATTATCAGTAACACAGAACATTATTTAAATAAATGTGCTATTATTTTTTTTCCTGTCTTAATAAGTCTTTAGCTCTTTCTTTTTCTAGGAGATTCATGAGTACATTACAGAAGTTTTAAATAACTTGAGTGATGAGAAGAAATGTGATGTTGCAGAAATTGACAAAGTTCTTCATCTGTGCGCTGCTGTTGCCATGGTTTATTTGAAAGATTTGTATGGTATTGATCTTAAAGATTCTGAAAATGAAAGATTGTGCAAAGCCTTGTTGCCATCACTTAACAAAGATAGAAAACAATGCCATGAATTTGAAGGATTGAAATTGTATTATCCCAGCATGATACAAAAAATGTTAGTAATTTTTGTTTTATTAACATGATGTTTTAGCTTCCCAAAAAATTAGAATTCAGTGAAATATTATATCTCTGGGTGTTAAATTACTTGGAAGTTTGTTGCTTGTAGGATATGAACAAATCTAAATGGTCGCATAGAAACTACATGTACCACTTCATCTATAAATAGTCGCTGTGGGCAGGGTGTACTCAACTTATGGGCGTCAATGCATGTTTTTGTTCAATATCTCAACAATGATAAAAGCTATAGAGAAAACCGTTGCTTCAAATTGATCAGCACATTAAGATCTACAATAGATGTTGTTAGTGTGAAATTGTGTAATGTCTGCCTGTAGGAGTTATTGCCATTTAATGATGATTTTTGATAAAATTTTCAATTATAACTTGAAAGCTATAAGAAATAGATTAATAATTGTAAATTGCTAAAATGATCAGTAAGACAAAAACACTTTGTTGGTCAAAAATTGTTGGACCACTCCTTATAGGAGTTATCATCCTTAAATTTTATATGAAATTTTCTGTATTTGTCCTTAACTTAAAAAATATATCGCTAGAGTGAAACTGTAAATTGGGAAAAGGATCACCAATACAAGCTTTTCAATTCACTTTATTAGTCTGAAATTGTGAGATTAGATGTTTGGTGAATTTTTTAGTTTTTGCCCTGTAACTAAAATGCCATAAAAGCTAGATTGAAACTGTAAATTGCACAAATGATCAGCAAAGCAAGGCCTACAAATCATTGTCCAAAATTAATAGAGTACTCTTAAGAGGAGTTATTGTCCTTTAATGATGAATTTGGACAAAATTATAAATTAAAGTCCATGACCTTGCAGTCTATGAATTTAGATATCCAATTAAAAAGTGTTTTTTCCTACCGCAGGTCGGGGGTTCTCTCCGGGTACTCCGGCTTCCTCCCCAATAAAAACTGGACGCCATGAAATAGCTGAAAAATTGCTGAAAGTGGCGTTAAAACACCATTTAAACAAACAAAACAATAAAAAGTGTTTTTTTGTCAATCCACAAAATTGATATCATGAATTACAAATGAATCCACAAAATTTGTTAAGCATGCAGTCTACTTAAAATTAGATCTTTTATTAGGACCCGCCACTAAGTGTTGGATGTCCTATAGTAATTGGTCTTGTCAATACCAAACTAATTGTGCCCAGGCTATAACTTTTTCCTCTTTTGAGGTATTCTTTTGATATTTGACATGTGGGTAGATAATGTCGAGGTGATCTGTCACATACCATATTTAATGACCCTTTTACCTTGAAATTTGACCTTAAGGTCAGTGGGGCCACAGAGATGCATGCCAACTCCCTGATATTTAGTTGCACCAGTTTTACTCATCTGGAATCAGACATAGGCAACATCCCCTTACTTATACATTTGACCCTTCCAACAGATCTGATTAAATTATCTCAGATGTTGGATATCTGTGAAAATCAGAAACAGATTGGACTTTTTATGTCCTGCCAATGAAAGTTATAGATATATATATTTTTGGTCTATTTGTTTATCCACCCCACCTCAGATTTACATTTGCATTTTTATGAAGTTTTATGTATTTAGTTGACTTCACATCTTCATGAAACTTCATACACAGTTACAACATTATGAGATCGCTTTACTTACAAAATTCTGTTAAGCTGCACCAAATATTTAATGATTAAGTGAACTTAGAACTAGAAGGGTGGTCCAATATGTGCCAAGTGGAAAATAAGTGTTGCTGAGACACATTTCCTCATTTGTTTTTTTAGATCTGAGTCTTTGGTGAAAATGGTGAAGTCAATTGCAGGCCACACCAGTCAGTCTTGTTGGTTCTACTGTATTCCACTCTTACATTTCCTGCTTGGAAAGTACCAGCCTTATCAAGCATCAACCTCCAAAGTAAACCATGAGGATGCTGTTCCAGAATGGTGGGGTATAGCTGAATTTAAAGATGATGCCGGCTATTTTAAAGGAAAATCCAAATGGGATAGGTACAGTATTATAAAAGATCTAGAGCATTTTTCAAAAGTGTTGTTTTTTTTGGGGGGGAAAAAATGACTACAGATTTTAGTGTCCATTCTCTGTTTTGTTTGAATTATTTGGTGTAATACATTCAGTGTAATGAACTTGCATATTCAAAAATGTAATGGAAGTTCAATAACAAGAAAAACCAGCTCAGGACATGGACCAAAATTACTTACAACTTTAGGAAAGACCAGTTGATCTTGCACAAGTGGTTGAAATTTTTAGATCACACAGGCTTTCAATCAGAATGGCTGAAAGAAGAACCTAAAACCAGAACATAGGTATGTTTCAATAGCAATTTTCTTGTTTCAGATGTTCAGATCTGGTGTTGCATTATAGTCAAAATACAATGACCTGTCAGGTATTTTCTACCTATTGGTCAACCAATTCTTAATACAGATAACCGCTGTTTAGAAAACTGCTTCATTCTGTTTTCTTTAAAGCTCTTCATCAGTGATAGCTTGGACATTTAAATTGCAGCTACTCATGCATGACTCAGGTTACTTGTAAACTTCTAAGATGTTCCATCTACATTGTACTCTATGGCCAGATTAGAAGTTTGAAGTTACCTGAGTCATGCATGAATAGCTGGAATTTAATGTCCAGCTCTTTCTTATTAAGAGCTTTAAAGAAAACAAATTGACCCAGTTTTCTAAACAGCTGTTATCTATTTTTGGAATTAATTGAGCAATAGGTAGAAAGTACCTGACAAGTCATTGTATTTTGACTATAAGTAGAGATGAGTGCACATGAGCTAATCTCAATGTGGTCATCTGATTCAGAAATCGTCCATTTATGGAAGAATTTTTTTGGATAATATATTAATTTATTTATTTAAAAAACTATTTTTATTTTTCAAATATAGAAAGAAAAATGAAGTTTTACAGTCATTATCACCTTACTTTGAAGTGGACTTCCTCTTACCCAGGAGTTATTTGGCTTGTCTGAATTTTCACCATGTTGCAGAGAGTATAAGCATAGAACTGTTGCCACCTGATGCTGTTTTAGCGACTGTTTGTTTCTATATAAAGTCAACATATCACATGCCTAAAGAAATGGTTGAGGTAATCATTATCTGCTTTTGTTAAAACCATAGAATCATATCATTTTTAGTAATGGTAGTAATTTAAGTTTCTTGCCTAATATTTTATTTTACAAGTCAAAGTGATAATATTTGCCATGCCAAAGTACCATCATAAAATCCTTAATAGTAGGAAGTATTTAATGGTTTTTGCTACTTAATCATATTCTTCAGCAAAATGTAAATCACTGCAACATTTCTATCTGTTATTGGGTTTCAGTAAACGACATAAACACAAACTTAAAACAATATGATTATTGATAAAAATAGCATTAATATAACTTGTTATAAACTGTAGAATACTGCACATGTAAATAAACTCTAACTGGCAGCTACCACATTCACATTTTGTCCTTTAATATGAAAAGTAGCAAAACTGACTGAACAACAAAAGTGGAAAGTCCAGGGACAATTACAGCTTTTGATTTAGACAAACATAAGCAGCGCAAAACAAAAACCAAAAACACAAGAACAGAAAGTGAGTAACATGAACCCAATAAAAACCATGGGTCCACTCAGATGCCCCAGACGCGTAAACAGTGCCTACCTCTGATAAGACACTCGTAGAGTTACTCATTGTCATGTCTGGGAAAAAGTCAAATCCAGGTATAGGAAACACTACCTATGACTCAGCGAAAATGTCTGATCGCATTGAGAGATTGATTTCCCATAACAATCAATTAAGTCATGGTGATGACCATAGAACTCCTGGAGGGATAACGTCAACCTATTTACAACAAATCCTTGTTTGAGAAGTTAAGTAGTCAACAGCAGTGAGCAGTCTAGGAAATCAGAATACCGATCACAGAATCTAGAATAATGTACAAGTGAAATGTACACACTATATGCTGGAGCTGCTGGAATGTTGCTCTTGATGAAAGGGAAGTTGACAATTGGAACTTGAAGTCAACAAATTTGTTGTAGAGTCTAGTTTGTAATTTTTCAGAGTCTATTTCTAGAAGTAGGTCTAATTAGAGGCTGACATAAGTGTATTGGTGGTGTCTTTAATTTCAATCTTGCTTGGGTAGATTAAATGCAAATAGTCAGAAAATTTAGCTTTGTTAAGGGACAAAGCATCATGAGTATAGCAGAATGTGAAATTAAAGGTTTGAACCAGTGTCTTTTCTTTCATCTTCCGCAGGTCTTCTTATACTTAAGTGCAAAAGAAATATTGCATAAACTAAAACTTGAACAGGTTTATCAAAAATAATACAAATTTCGACAGGAATCATCTTACATCAGAAGTTAATTTCAGAAGATTTCTGAACTGGATGATCCAGTTTTTCTTATGTAAATTTGTCAGATAAGTCACAGATTTAGCAACAGAAGTAATGAAAGTTATTATTGTGTGTGTCCACCATTTGTGTTTATTTCAGCAGCTCTTCTTTTACATTCTGTCCTTGCTTTTAAAAATTTCAGATGGCTCTGCGGAACTATATAAAGAATGCAAATTTTGCATTTAGAATGATTTTTGCAAATTTAGAAAAAAACACTATGTTCCTTTTGCTGTTCTGTATTTGTTTATATTGCGTGTCTAGTGTTAGAATTAGCTAAAAAGTTCGTGTCCAGTCTGAATATAACTCCACAGCAAATATTTTAATGGGCCAATTACTAAAATCACTTAACTTACATTAAAATAAATCTGCTAAGTTAAAGGCCATTGGATGAGCTGTGAATGAAATAGCAGCCTCTGTAAGATGCTCAGAAGGACAACTTTTGTAGACATGTAAAAATAACCATAAAGTCATTTTTCTCATAATTATATCATTAATATTTTTCCTTTCTGTAGGGCTTGAAGAAGATTTTTGGAAAAGTATCATCTGTGCTTTTGAACTTAGGCCAGGAAGTGTGAGTAAAATAACTATTTGATGTGGTAAACATGAATGAATAATTTTAAGCTTATTTAGCAAAAATTTATATAAAAGTCTCTTCTCCTCAGACACTAATAGGCCACTAAGCCAGCCTGGCATGGATGATCCTTAGATGTTATATCAGAATTGTATCCAATAGTCTAACATTACACTCAATATAACCACCATCCTGATACATCTTTTAAGGAGCTATTTGATTTATTGAATTGATAATATACTTTCTTGTAAATTATAGTGTGATGATATCTACATAGATGATAGTTTTTATGATTTTTGATCTCTGCAAAGCTACAAAGAGGTCTACATCTCATTATTCTCAATAGAGAGGTCAGGTGGGAATCACACCCACATTAATTAATCAATTAATTATTTGTAATATTTTATTTCAAATCATGATATTGTTGACACAAATAAATGGGAACTTTGAAGTTTTCCTAATTATTTTATGTTGAATCAATACTAGAAAGGATAGTACTTCCTGTTATGTACAATAAGTGCAACTAAATCTGAAAATCTGAAATCTCCATTTTAGTGGAATCATTTTAGTTTGTTCAGTGTGAAAAAAGCTCTTAAACTGCATTGGGAGATACTTTATATGTTCAATTTGGGTATTAAATTTAAAAGTTATAAACCAAACTTTTTGGATGGCAGTGTTTTTTTCCAGAAATTAAATTAATACATGCCATCATTGAGTAAGGGGCGGTTATTTCTGAGAAACATATTATTGACTAAAGATGGCTTTAATACTGCAATGTTGTAATATTGGTAAAATTTAGAAATTCAAGAAGGTTGCCACCACTTAACATATTTGTAAAGAAATTTATGGAGAATTCTTTTACCACTTATGTTATAAGAAATTAATGAATACTATTTGTGAGATCATTCTATTCAGACAATTACACGATCCTGGAAGTTCTATTTAGGAGTAAATTTTAAAATTGAAATACTAGTAATTCAAACTTGATGCAAACAAGTTGATGAGAAAAACTTTTCTCATGACAGTAGTTCATTTCCTGTCAACATCTTTGATATCATCTTTAACGTTTAAGATTGATTTGTTATTCAGTACAAATATGGTTTACTTTTTATATGTAACATATGCTTGTTTGATGCCTCTATGTTTGAAAGTATAAATCTTTTTGTATTAATTTATAATCGAAACATTTGTCGAAAAATTGAAGACATCTTTTTTGTCTCGCCTGCGACGAAAGTCGCTGGAGGCGAGACATATGTATCGGAATCCGGCGGCGGCGGCGACGGCGTAAACACTTGACATCTTGCTTCATATCTTTGTAAGCCCAAGCCCTAGGTCCATCAAATTTGGTCCAGAGGTAGCTTATGATGAGTACTTGCCAGTCAGTCACCTGTCACCTGACCTTGACCTTAATTTCACGGTCCAGTGACTACGTTAAAGTTTTTGGGTTATGACAGTTCCTCTGTAACTATGCATGGTAGGATGACAATATTTGGTGTATAGGTTGCTGATGACTAGTACATGACTGTCTGGTAGGTGTCACCTGACCTTGACCTCAATTTCACGGTCCAGCGACTACGTTAAAGTTTTTGGGTTACGACAGTTCCTCTGTAACTACGCATGGTAGGATGACAATATTTGGTGTATAGGTTGCTGATGACTAGTACATGACTGTCTGGTAGGTGTCCCCTGACCTTGACCTCAATTTCACGGTCCAGCGACTACGTTAAAGTTTTTGGGTTACGACAGTTCCTCTGTAACTATGCATGGTAGGATGACAATATTTGGTGTATAGGTTGCTGATGACTAGTACATGACTGTCTGGTAGGTGTCACCTGACCTTGACCTCAATTTCACAGTCCAGCGACTACATTAAAGTTTTTGGGTTACGACAGTTCCTCTGTAACTACACATGGTAGGATGACAATATTTGGTGTATAGGTTGCTGATGACTAGTACATGACTGTCTGGTAGGTGTCACCTGACCTTGACCTCAATTTCACGGTCCAGCGACAACGTTAAAGTTTTTAGGTTACGATAGTTCCTCTGTAACTACGCATGGTAGGATGACAATATTTGGTATATAGGTTGCTGATGAATAGTACATGACTGTCTGGTAGGTTCCACCTGACCTTGACCTCAATTTCACGGTCCAGCGACTATGTTAAAGTTTTTGGGTTACGGCTGTTCCCCTGTAACTATGCAGGGTATGGTGACAATATTTTGTATGCAGGCCGCTGCTGATATTTAATGCAATTTACGTAATGCTTATGACGAAATTTATTTTCGTTACTGATGCGGAATGCAGGCGAGACGTTTTTCTGTGTCCACACTTGTTGAGAATTTTTACTTGTCAAGATTTAGGTATAGTTCATGCAGATTGTTGAATATTTATAGGATAATTAATTGGGCGGAGTGAATATCCAAAATATGATCATGAGTGCCGCATAACGCATCTGATTAAACGAGTGCGCGGAACTTGTTCCGCGCATGAGTTTAATCTGATGCTTTATGCGGCACGAGTGATCATATTTTGGATATTCACGATGCCCAATTGATTATCCTATTTATTATATAGATCAAAATTGTTTTCGTAAAATTTTAATGCTTAATCCTAAATTTTATGAACGGCGGATGAATATCTATATAGTTCAAAAACAACTGCAATTTTGGCGGGAAAAAACCCGAGATGAAAATAAACGATAATTTTCACATGTGATTTACCGTGATTTCTGTCACTAGGAAAATTCGATATTTCATCTCTATATAATAAGTTTTTTTCATATTTCAGTAACCATATAGAGACAGCCCTCAGAAATTATAAGATTGCATCCAATTTACTCGACCAGTTATACCCAAAGTATATAATGGATGAGAAGCCATTTGTATGTTTGGCAGCAGCAGAGGTTTTTTTCATAGCTATTGATTGGTTTACAAAATGTCTCCAGATTCGACAGGCACAGGGTAAAAGTGGTACATACAAAGATCATCTGGACTGTTTTGAAAAACACAGAGATAGAACAAAAAACATTATGATCAATGAACCTTATTATGGACATGAAGAGCATTTCTTAAGGGTATTGTATTTCTAGTGCCTGTTTGTACAAGTAAAATTTTATCTTGTAAATCAGTTTATTGATCCCCTGTACGACTTTTAATATGGTGTTATAATTTACTTATTATTCCTAGTATAATTATATTATTCATATCTGCTTATGTTAGAACCTGAAGTATAGTTACATTGTTTTATGCAGGAAAATACTAACAATGACACAATAGACATTCTTTTATGAACAAAACTTGAAAACATGTGTCTTTATATGTGGTTATGTGCCCAGACAGTTACATTTCCAAACAACATGTTCACTTAATTGATTATTTTCATATTTGAAGAGTATGGAACCACATACAAAGCAAAATTTGGTGTTTATGAACCAAAGGTCATGTGAGGTCATCTTTTGTTTCTGATTGGCTGAACATTTCAAAATGTTCCTGAAACTTACCATGTTCAAAGTTTTGTAACTTGGTAAATAGGATATCTTAGAACTAATAATCCTACCCTTGCCTTTTTTTCTTTTGATAAGGGTACAAATTTAGTACCATTACTCGTAATGTGGCAGAACGGGAGTTAACCACACCCGGCAATTTGATGTCAAAAACAAGTTGCATATATAATCCTCCTGGTCTATCTTGATATCTTTCAACAGTGTCACCATTTTTTTATCAGTTTCATGTTTAAAATCGATCATTATTGTGATGATAGTTATTGAAATTTTTAATAAACTGCGTGCGTTATGTATTTATTGACATTAATGTCTCTGTATAATTATGTTTACTACACCAAAAACGTTGAGAAACCCAAAACTGAATGGTGTGTTGCATCTTTGCGAAAGTACATGTAATTACTGGATTCTTGCTATGAATTGGTTGTTACAGTATGCAAATTAGCACAATTATAATAAAATTAAGTCACATTATCCATGTACGGAAAAATGATCAACATAGCATTTTCCCCGTGCATCTTCAAAGACGAAAAAGGAAATTTCTGCAATAAAGATTTTTTCCCGTTATTTTCGCAATGTCTAAAGCTTTAATAACGTAAAGATGATGAATATTATGTTACAATTTTGAATAAATAGACTGAATGTAGAATTTTTTCATTTGCTACATTACGAGTCATAGGACTAAATTCTGCCGTTAATCTGACGAATCACAAAATTAACTTTGGATTATAATGCCAGTAAAATTCGGCTTAAAGATACCTGTGAGGTTGTTGACCAAGATTCCTTACTCTTTTCTTAATCCTCCAAACAAAATGTAGACCTCATGGGCAATCATAGTTTCTGTGTGGCTGAAACAGAAACATTTTATTCCTTAGAAACGACTTAGTCCATCTGTTTGTAACTTGATTCACAAGATTTTTCATTTTGGGCAATTTTTGTTTTTTATTGACTTCATATTGCTTTATCCTAGCATTTTATGCACCTTGGTTATCTACTTCCTGTTTTAAAAGTCATTTTTGTGAAGTGGGAGTATCACTGGTAAGCATTAGCTGACAGAATTACCTTGTTTTTCACAGAATTGAAGTACATGAAGTCTTTTACAAATATTAGTTATTGTGAGTGAATGGGATTTTAAATGTAATTGCAGTGGAAATCTTTTTTCTGATACGATGAAATCTTTTGTATTATTGTTTGAAAATAAGGTTTGAAAAAACATGTCAAGTGTGCTTATATAACAAGAATTAAAGGACTTTAATGTTATTTTCGGTTTATACAGGTGTGGAATAAAGCAATAGAATTGAAGATACCTGATGGGGAAACCAAATGCAGTTATGTCAAATTTATTAGAGATGAGTTAGAACGTGCACTGGAAAAAAGATTTGTGGTTTGTAATACTTGTATAAATTTATCATTTTCATTTAGTTACAATAATGTAGAATTTTACTCCAAACTTCCTGAAAAACATGTGATAATTTTTTTACTGACACAAGCTCGATCTTCTTTATCATGGCAGTTAAATACATAAATTGTTATAATATAAGCATAAGAATTTGATAATAAACTAATTATTTTTTACATATATCAAATATGTAGACAACTGATATACTTAATTATTAAATACAAAACAAATTATGTAAAACAATCATAGCTTCACAAAATAGAGTACTAAAATGATGTAACTGGTTTTTCTTAATAGCATTCTTCATATTTCTGAATAGAAGAATAAGTGTAATATAAGTCAAACTAAACATAGAATATTTTAAATAATGTGTTTTCTTTAAAAGATATGGTTTCTACTGTAGTGGCAAATTTGCAAATTGAGTTAATAAAAAACTTTTCCACAAACTACAGAACAAATTTGATCAAAATTTTTGCAAAAATGTTCTCTATGTTTCTGTTTAAATTATATTGTGTATCACTGCCTATAATCTAAGAAGACCACCATTGTGAAGTTAATTGAAATTGTTAAACTGCTTCAGTCTTCAGAAAATGTCATTAGGTTTGCTGTGTGCATAGAAATGTGACCTGTGTTATCCATTCCTTTAGTATTACAACTAATTCGTTAGACAGACTCAATGCAAAGAATTGGACATATATCAGAGAATTCTGTTTACTGCCTTTTTGCTTTAACATGCTTTACATCAGATTACATCACTTTTGATAATGTGTGATCCAGGTCAGTTATTAGAATCTAGTGTTTTATTATAGGAAATGTATTGGAAAGGTTTTTTTCTGACCACTACCACTCACTTTGGTCATGCATACAAAACAACTCTCATCAAATGATGCTTCAATTTTGTTCCATTTGTTGTTGTAGGGAACAGAAGTTAAACTTATTGAAATATATTGTGAAAATGCTGAATCCTACTGTGATCCTGTTCAGGAAATTTTGAGCAAACTGGCTTACTCTGTAAGTAAATAAGTCTTGTTCATAAACAGTGACACAATACCTTCTTAGTCACAGAAATCAGTCTGGGTGTCATGATATAAGTGTAACTTGCTTCAGTTCTCATATTATAACACTGACTTTAGGTACAATTTTAATTCTAAAATTTATAAATGTTTTTCTAAATTGGTTAAATTTTATTTAATATAGATGAGATCAAGGATATGAAACAAACAGTACATGTAATCTGTTTATTGCTGTTTTGTAACATTTTGATGTCACATTGCACTTAGAAACTGTCAATAATTATCCATATTGTTTAAACTAATGATAATTATCCATATAATTACACCTCATATAAAAATGCTGGCTTTTGATTGGTCAATAGACAGTGTATTTTACGCACATTTCCTGATTTTGCATCGATTTCGTCATCACCGGGGTATTCGGCAAAAAATTACCCTCTGTGCCGTGGTATTTGCTTAAAAATAACCCTAGCATATTATTATGTTGGAAATATTCATTCAGAAGTTTTGACTTTTACCTCAAAGTAAACATAACATGAGTAATCGATTTGAAAATCGGAAACGTTCCGATAGTAAAGAGTCAATAAACAGCACGCAAGTGGTCTAGTTTCACCGCTCTTTGAAATCATGATATTCTGTGTAATTAAACAGATAAATCATGTCTGGGAGGGGTATTTTTCACAAATACCCCTCCCAGACATGATATATCTGTTTATTATTCTAGGAGTGAGATGAGACTTTTCTCATATTGCATGATCAAAGGTAATATGAACAAAAAGTGATAAAAGGATATTCTGCAATAACAAAAATGTGTTTTAGGACCCATGAACATATAATATTAAATTTGTCAATTTACATTATTACTGTGTATTATACATCTTCTTAGTACAAAAATGTTTTCGATTTTAGGCAGTTGAAAAGGGAAGTAGTCTGTATGTAAGTGGCGGTATAAGAGGCTCTACATTAATGAGATTTGGAGCACTTTTATCATTAGTATTTGAAAGAAGCATGGATCTGCAGCAGATGGTTGATCAGCACAAGATTCTTGACTATACATTAAATTGGGCTCCTTTCCCAACTTATGTCAAAATATTTTGTAAGTAATATATGGTAATTGAGGTTTGTTTTCATTAATTTTGACATGTATGTTTCATATTATGGTATTATTTTTCAATTTTTTTTCAAATGTAACAACCTTTTCCACTTGTTATATAAAGTAAATCAGCATTAGAATGGACAACTTTAAAGAATTTCCTGTGTATTTACCCCTTCCTTGAAGAATACCCTTGTCTGTCCATTCATTCTTCCATCAGTAAAAAATTTTCTGTTGCAGTTTTCTTAGCGACTATAAGATGCAGAAGCCTGATATTTTGCATATTGCTTTATCCTATAGTACCATATGGTGTATAGCCATTTTATGCTCCTTGGTCATCTACTTCCTGTTTACCAAGTACTTAGATTTTTAAACATAGTTGACATACATGCACAAATTTTGTGCCAGGGATGAGGTAGCACTTGTGAGCATTAGCTCACAGTCCACACTTGTTTAAAGAGTGGTGGTAATACTAGATTGCAGTGTTTTTCCATTTTTACATAAAATTATATCTTTATGCCTTGTACAATGATAAAGTTCCATTTTAGATATGGCCCCATTTTAACATAGTGCAATGCATTTGGTCCCTTGGGCTTTTACTTGATATGAGGATGCTCATATTATTACAATGTTCTGAACAGATGTTCCATAGGAATCATAGCCCATTTTTCCATCATCCTATTCATATTTCTGTGTCATAATGTACCGGTAATGTTCTTGATTTTAAAATAACAACCTGCATACCATATTTAGATATGAACAATTTTTTCAGACCATGGAGAATACTCAAAATCTCTGAGCAGCCATAGTTCAGACCTAATGAGCAATTTTGTTGAAGTACTTAAGCGAGCTTGTGAGGCCCTGGCAAGGGGTAATATCTTGATCATAGATTTGCAAAAGATGCTGACAAAAGTGGACCACTTAAAATCTGTTGTGATGGAAATCAAAGACCTTCCTGTTAAAGCAGACTACTTGATAGCTACCATACCGTTAAGAAAAAAGGAACTGGATTCCTATCAGTCAACACTAAAAATTGTACAAGACTTTGTATACACGTGCTCCAGATTTACAGGTGATTTTATTTACATGTATAACAGGAATAATAAGGGTGTTATATTGTTATATGTTAATCTCTATAAGAGGCCTTAGATGTATCTAAGTACTTTATTGTTACCTTGGTAATTGGGATGATTGTTTAGATTGGTATATTTATATTATTCAAATGAAATTTAACTTAGTTCAATTAAATTAAATTTTGCAAAATGTTGGAAAACTTATAAATCTAAGTTTTGTAAGTTACAAAACATAAACTTGAAAGTTCTGACTGACACCAGAGCAAGATATAGAGGATGTTTAAGTATATTTACTTTATGTCTTATTTTTACAGTAAATCTTGGATGGTTGGAAGAAAAAATTAACATGTTTGAAAAACTGGACAAAGTTAGTTTGAATTTGTTGTGCAAAATTGGCATGTTAGAAGAGATTAAAGGTGTAGACCAATACCAGCCTCTGGTTACTGCTTTTGGATTAGATGAAAATGTTCTTGAAATAATACCACACATTCTGAAGTGTGGAAATGGATTACTTTTTACAACACTTTGGGACAGGAGAGGGAATGAACTTGCAAAACAAAAGGGAAGACCTCTTGATCTGGATGAAATCCTGGGGGAAGTTTGGGAACCAACCTACAAGTTTTGGAGTGATTTATGTAAAAGACTTCGGAGTGGGGACCTTAAATTCTCTGAATTTGAGAAGTATTTTAAAACAACAGATTTAGAGACTTTAAATGATGAATTAAAGAAATTAAGCGGAGATGATGACCACAACTGGATTAAAAGTCGTCTAGATCAGCTTGAGAAATATAGAAATCTGCAGAGTTGTTTATTTGGTGCACAAGCTATCATGGAATTGGTGAAAGAGTACGAGTTAACAGTGGAAAAATTTTCACAAATTTTGGAAATAATTAGGCTGGTAAGCAGGAATGTTAGTTATTTTTTTTATTTTTAACATTCATTACAAATTGTTTCAAGTTATATGCTTTATTCTAAGCCTTAAAGGGATAAACATTTTATAAGTAATATAGCTGTGTCTATGATGGATCAAATAAATTCAAATTGTACTAGCTTTTAACACTACTTCTACTTAATGCTTATACTTAATTAGTTAATATATCTTTCATAAAAGACAAAAGATGCTGACACAAAAATGAATACATTGGATGACAGAATGATGAAAACATGTCAGATATTGAGTGGAATTGATGAAGAGAAGGCCAAATGTCTACAAATGTTCATCACATGTAAATCTCTTGTGGAATGGTTAAGAAAGACAATGCCATGTTAGTATAATATTCCATTATAGGCAATTTTTGTTTCAGCCCATTTGTTAAACTTTTTAAAACTTTTAGAAACTGGACAGTATTTTTGAAACTTTTCAAATCTGGGGGTCATGATGACCCTCTGCAGCTGAGTTTAGGGAGTCAAATACAATTTTCAAGGGTCATATTTATTATTCAGTTTTGATGATAAAAAACTTGTATACGAACAATGTTGCAAACAAGAGTAAACAATATATACCACAGCCTAAAATTACATAATTATACAGAGTTTCTGCATGAATTAATTATACCTCTGAAATAATACACACATATCTGGTGTATGAAAAAAAATGTTTTGTTTCATGTCAATATCCTAATACAATTAAATTTCAATAATTGTTTATGAAAAAAGAATTTGATAGTATCATACATGTATATTCAACCAGAATTTAAAAGAAGGCAATTATTTAGTGTGACTTCTCTGGAAACACAGCAAAGATAAGATGAAAGCTTATTAATATTTAGCTCACCTGACCCAAAGGGTCATGTGAGCTATTGCCATCACTTGGCGTCCGTCGTCGTCCGTCGTCGTCGTCGTTAAATTTTCTTCAAAAATCTTCTCCTCCAAAACCACTGAAGGGATTGCTTTGAAACTTTGCATACATCATCAGTAAAATGCCCTCTACCAAGTTTGCCCAAATCATGGCCTCAGATCAACCAACATGGCCACCATGGCTAAAAATAGAACAGAGGGGTCAAAATACAGTTTTTAGCTTATAGTTCAAAAAGTATAACAGATACAGGAAAACCGAAGAGACCTGCCTTCTTCAGCATCTAAAGCTCTACAAAACACTCCATTGGGTCAAAGTTGTATGATGACTCCTTGTAGGAGTTATTGCCCTTTAATTGTCAAAATTGATCATTTTTGCCATTTTTGCCTCAAAATCTTGAAAATTATTAGAACTAGAGAAAAAGATAGCATTGCTTAATTGTTCTGCTCTATGAGGGCTACAAAAATGACTTCAGGGTCAAGATTGTCTGATTAACTGTTTAAGAGTTATTCCCCTTGAACTGTTTTTTTTAATCGGTTTTAATTGATTTTTTAAAATCTTCTCCTCTGAAACAACTGAAAGTACTGCTTTGAAACTTTGTACACATCATCTGTGAAATGTCCTCAACCAAGTTTGCACCAACCATGGCTGCAGATTAACCAACATGGCCACCATGGCTAAAAATAGGAGGGGGGGCGGTAAAATACAGATTTTGGCTTATATTTAAAAAAGTGTAACAGATACAGGAAAACCGAAGAGACATGCCTTCATCTGCATCAAAAGCTCTAAGAAACACTCTATTGGGTTGAAGTTGTATGATGACTCCTTATAGGAGTTATTGCCCTTTAATTGTCAAAATTGATGATTTTTGCCATTTTTGCCTCAAAATCTTGAAAATTATTAGAACTAGAGAAAAAGTTAGCATTGCTTAATTGTTCTGCTCTATGAGGGCTACAAAAATGACTTTAGGGTCAAGATTGTCTGATTAACCGTTTAAGAGTTATTCCCCTTGAACTGTTTTTTTTAATCTGTCTTAATTGATTTTTTAAAATCTTCTCCCCTGAAACAACTGAAAGTACTGCTTTGAAACTTTGTACACATCATCTGTCAAATGTCCTCAACCAAGTTTGCACCAACCATGGCTGCAGATTAACCAACATGGCCACCATGGCTAAAAATAGGATTGGGGGGGGGTGGTAAAATACAGTTTTTGGCTTATATTTAAAAAAGTGTAACAGATACAGGAAAACCGAAGAGACATGCCTTCATCTGCATCAAAAGCTCTAAGAAACACTCCATTGGGTTGAAGTTGTATGATGACTCCTTATAGGAGTTATTGCCCTTTAATTGTCGAAATTGATTATTTTTGACATTTTTGCCTAAAAATCTTGAAAATTATTAGAACTAGAGAAAAAGTTAGCATTGCTTAATTGTTCTGCTCTATGAGGGCTACAAAAATGACTTTGGGTCAAGATTGTCTGATGAACCGTTTAGGAATTATTCTCCTTGAACATTTTTTAATTAATTTTACTTGATTTTAAAAAATCTTCCCCTCTTAAACCAATGAAAGGACTGCTTTGAAACATTGCACACATCATCTTTAGGATGTCCTCTACCAAAATTGTGCAAATCATGACACCTGACTACCTACATAGCTACGTTGGATTAAAATAGAAAAAATGAAAAAAAAGGGGGCGGGGTCGAGAGAGTTTTTGACTGATAGTTAAAAAAGTATAACATGTACAGCAAATTTGAAGTGAACCTCCCTTCTCCCTCTAACCATCAAAAGATCCTCCTTATAGGAGTTATTTACCTTAAAAGGTCAAAATTAATGACTTTTGCAGAAGTGTTGGGCAATTCCTTATAGCAAAGAAAAGCTGGATAAAAAAGGGTTGTTTGGTTTCAGGTTAAGGTGAGCGATACAGGCTTCTGGGAGCCTCTAGTTATCTGTTTAGTTTCTTTAAGAAAACCAGACAAGGTCTGTAGTGTAGAGGGTAGAGGTATTGAACAGCTGAAAATAATTAAAACTGTTGAAACTTTAATAGATATCTGAATGCAAAAAGGATAATATATTTTTGTCAAGTATATGATCATCAGTAAACCAAGGTTTTTCTCAGGCGATTTCTGAAAGATTTTGGAACAGACGATTGCAATAGTTGCACTTCGTAGTGTTTGATCATGTGGTGCGCTAATTCGATCCTACTTCAAAAACAATCGTTTTCGTTATTCTTATTTTGGAATAAACTTTAATCAATTTTATTATCGCCGGTTGACTGTTTATTTGTGTTGCCTTAATCAAATAAAATGTAATCAAAGTTAGGAAGCGTATCGTTCCACGTGTACACAAAACTTAGTCTCGATCATCCAGCCCCTTAATTTCATTTGTGCTATTTATATATGCGTCTGGGTGAACGAGACTACAAAACTGTCAGAGTTGAAGATAAAGTCGGAGGACTTCCGGAAGTAACGAACTGGTTACCGTTGAAAATAATCGTTTTCCTTACACGGCAACACAAAGGATACCAGCTTTTACATTTTCCAAAAAGTATGCGTACGGTAAATGATCATAAGTCAAATCGGCACTAAGTCGGATCGGCACCTAAAGAAAAAGTCAAATCGGCACCGAAAAGTAGTTAATTCGGCACTTATGTAAAGTCAAATCGGCATTGGATTTCGGCACCTGATAAATGATTTATACTTATTACAATAAAATTGTTTAAAAGGTAAATTTTAATACATGACATGTTGAAAATTATAATTTAAAATAAAATAATTACTAATTATTTATGTTGATTGGGGGATTCATTGAAATTTACAACTGTTAAGTTTGATAAATAGAATATATTACTGTTATAATAACATCGATGATTAGACATTTAAATTCCTTTTAAAAAGTAACAAATTAATTTTTTATTTATATAATTATATGGTTTGTTATTGTAATAATGACCCTGAAAGTGTTTCTTGATTGTTAACTAAATGATGTTTAAATTAAGATTAAAAGGCCGAAGCCCAAGCTGTTTAATAAGTGAGAAATTTGAGAAAAATGGAAAATATTAAATGAGATACTATCATTCCCAAATGTCAGACGATAGTTGCATCAAGTGCAGTCAAATAGTTTGTCCAAGACAGTAAGCTCTGCAGTGTTTGCAGAAGCAGAAGATATTCCCTTACAGCTATGGCTTGTTGCAGAGGGAAAATGAAGACGCCATCAAAGAAAACAGAACCGTCAAGTTCAGCAAATGATTTTCAGTTTGTGGCAGCAATATAAGAACAACACCATCAGTGCCAGCTATTTACTAAGGAAATGCGCATCGGTTTACGGACCTCCTGCACAGTAACGATCATAATGCTGACATTAACTGTAACTTTAATATGATGAATTGAAATGATTTTTAAATCATTTAATATATAACTTTATCATTTTGAACTGTTATTTGATTTTATAGTGCTGGTTGCGTTTATATGTGCTAGATTTTTAATGAAATAAAATTAACATTGTTATCTTTCAGTCGTTTTTGTTTATAACTGAACATATTATAATAAATTTAGAAAAAAACATAGGTGCTGAATTGACTATATCAGGTGCCGAATTAACTTACTGAGTGCCGAATTGACTATACTAAGTGCCGATTTAACCAGGTGCCGTTTTGACCAAGTGCCAATCTGACTTGTATTCAATGACATTCAATGCCGGATCAGACGAGTATTAAAACATTTTTGGTACATAATTTGCTGGGTCATGATGACCCTCTGGGTAATATTTTTGGGGGTCAAAAATGTTTTTATGTGTAAAATACGCACAAATTTGCGTTAACGGAAAAGCTGCTGGAAAAAAAGTTAAGATATGGTTTTGAAAAATACAATAAAATAATAGAAAAGACATTCTTTATTGACTTGAATGTATTTATTTTTAAAATGTTTTCATTAACTAACCCATTTTACAGATACTACTAATGGCAGGGTATAGTTTTAGATTTTAAAATTTAAATTTTTTTGTATAAACTTAGCTGGACTAAAAGAACTGAAGGTGTTTGTTGACCTGGCCAGTATATCTGCCGGAGAAGGTGATTATGAGATAGACAAAGTAAACTGTCTGCATTCTGCCACCACTGGTTATGCTCCACTGATTTTCAGTCTGGATCAAAACTGTGATACCAGTTCTTTTCTTGGAAAATGTCAGGAAGTTTGGAAAGAACTTGCATCCAATAAAAATCTTCCCAAACAGTTGGTAAGTTATACCTTGTATACCTTGTATGTTTACTGTCCTTTTGTGTGTATATAGTGGACTACTTTGTATTTAATAAACAGACTTTTTGCCTGAAGAATTTTGAAAGAAGTCTACATTGATTGAATGAAATGCAAACACTGGAACTCAGAACAAGAATGTTTTGAACTTGATTTAAACTATAAAATGAAACAAATTAGGTAACCATGGCATGGCATGGTCAGTTTCGAATGATAATAAATTTATATAAATATAATTTTATGTTTAACATTTGTAATGTTTCACTGTTTGTAACTTGGTGCTATTTTTGTTGAATATCTGTTTTAACTACATTGAAGAACAAGCAGTTTAGTTGTTATATAATTATTACAAATTTAACACGAAATACTGTTTTCTTTGTCTGTATTCTGCATGAAACCTCTTTTATTACTATTGTCATAAAACTATTTAAAAAATAAATTACATTTTCACACCTACATTTAGAGAAATACCCATGTACTACTGGAAATAACAAAATTAAATAGTTTATTTGTTGATGTTAAAGCATATACAATTTCACATATCTGTTTACATTTATAATATAGAAAAAAACAAAAGTACAACAAATTTGTATATGACAAAAGTTACTTTGATGGATTCAAAGTTGCTTTATAGAACTATTGGGACATAAAAATAAAAAATACTACTGTGCAACTGGTTTAAAATTATTATTAGTACACCTCATAAACAGTAAAAGATGGTACATACTTTTCTTGTATAGATCTATCTGCGAACTGTATTCGCCCACTTAAGTTCTGAGACCTGAGTTTAAAGGAAATTAAGTCACTATAAATATACCCTCAGAACTTATTGATAAAAAACCAAATTTGCCTAGGATCACAGGTAAAAGTGATACTTGTTACACAAATGCAATTAAAAATTCACAGTATAATTATTGTGTATTGTTCTAGTTGAACTATACTATATTCTTGTCATTATTTAGTTTGCAACACAAAGGCAGCTTGATTGGTTGAAGTCAGTGAAGCAGTCACATGGATCTGTTGAAGTTACTTCCCTTGCTCAAGCAGAGGCTATTAATTCTGATGGAATCTATCAAGTTGGAAATCTAAAGAAAACTGCAACTATTAAAAACCCTGTAACTAATTTGTTTGCATGCTTTAATTATTTTAACTTGTTTTCTCTTATACATGTAATTTTAAGTATGTTTTTTTCAAAATATCAACTTTTTCTAACAACAAAGAGAGCTATACATGAATTTAAATGAATCCAAAAAGTACTGACATTTTTGTACTCAGTAATGACCAAACAATAAGAGGTCTTTATCCAGTATATTACATTGTTATTTTTTTTTGGAATTTACAATTGAATGGTAAATGATTAAAATTGTAAAAAAGTAATAAATGATATAATCTGTAATTACAGACCCTTAGGGAAGTCCTTGAGTTGAGGGTGACAGAGGCAGAAGGACAACAAAGAAACCAATACAAATATGAACAGTTACATGACCTCCAGTCAAGGTTAATGTTAGTGGCAGGAAAAGCAGAAAAAGGAAAAGATGAAGTTGACAGATTTATGATGGTGCATATATTACTAAGCTTTTATTGTAAACAACAAGGTTGCAGGTTCAAGTCTAAAGGCAGGCAGGTGGTGCTCGACTCCAATCTTAATTAACAAGAATTGGCAATTTTCCTACCGAGGTTGGAGGTTTTTTGTGGGAACTCAGGCTGTCTCTCCCAATAAAATTTAGACACCATGATATTGCTGAAAGTTGGTGTTAAACAACATTCAAATAAAAAAACTATGTTTTTATAGACATGATCAGTTTTGAATTTTAAATAACAATCAAAGAGCATTTAAATGTAGCTTATATAACAAACATTTTTGTCCACCTTGTTATACCCAATCCTCATAAGGGTTAGGGTATACTGTTTTGGGTCTGTGTGTGTGTCTGTCTGTAACCATGTTTCGTCACATTTTACTTAGCAAAATGATAAACAGATATAGTACTAAAATTTTATCAAAAGCTTTGTATGATAATGATATTGTTGGATTTATTTTCAGACCTGTCAGAAGTTATAGAGCAGGGTATGATCAGGGTACTTGAGCTTTCAGTTATACTTGTTTGCATCCTAAATAATTATAATGTTTACAAATAAGTATTATGGATTATAATATTTTGTTTTGAATAATTGTCACATCAGGTCATTAGGCCGGTATTATTTATTTTGTTGGTTTACGGATCCGCCGACCCGAAATTTTAAGATTGTGAAAAAAAATAAACACGTTTTTTCATCTGTAAATTATTTCCGCCGACCGCTTTTCTTATGATTCTCCCCAGAAAAAAATAAACGGTAAATTCATTGTTTACATTTATCTGCTGGTTGCCCATAAACAAATATTTGACCGTAAACCAGTAACCGGAAATCACACTGAATACCGATCGGAAGGTAACCTTTTTGTAGGAACACCTAGTGTAGGACTATCGGGAACCAGATACTTAAAATAGTATGGAAAATAGGGGAATCCATCTTTTTACAGTTGGAAGTAACTGTAACAAAGAATACTTTTATGTCGGATAAAAAATTTATTAAATGTTATCCAAATGACACTCAGGGCTCACCACACTGGGCCAAGTGGGCGACAAAGTCACCCTAATGGGATCTGAAGTCGCCCTAAGGAACCTCAAAAGCGAAGTCGAAGTCGCCCTGTTATTTCCCTTAAGTCGCCCGATTGTTCACATAAGTTACTTGTAAATCTGGTCCAAATAATTTACCCTGACTACAAATTTATCAGTAAATGTGTAATTCCGATAAAAACGGCAAACAATTTGCGTATTTTACATATTTTTAAACGATTTACGTCTTTCAACTGGATTACGCGCCATTTGTTTATTTACCGGATGTGGCTAATTACCGGAAGTGAACAATGAAGAAAAGTAAAGTACAACGGCCCAAAATGAAAAATCGTAATTTTGTTTATAAACAAACACTTTTAATTGGTTTCAAACTTCAGTTCTTTTAAAGTGTATTGTATTTTAACAATTTTCTTTGATAAATATATTTGCTGCACTTGAAAGAATAAAAAATGTATTAATTATTGCCATCATGATTAAGTTCTGTAGATGGGTGTCCCATGAAGCAATTCGGATCAGCACAACTTTTTCCTAGTGGAAGAGTGCTGAACTGAAGAAATTTTTCTGGGTTTAATGCTATGTTATTCTATCTATCTTCTTTAGAAATTTTGTTCAGATAAACATGACATGTTCATAACAAACTATTAGGAATATTATGATATACAAGAACTCGTGAATCAGGGACAGTCTATACTAACTATATATAGTATAGATAGTCTTTGCACGAATGAAGTTTAGGTCTACACATATACAAATATTTTTGTTGATCTATTTTTATTTGTGTATGCCTTGTATGGCTACAAGTACGGAATTGATAGAAAAATAGTCGTTATATCTGGTGCTTTTTTCATTGATTAATGATAAAGGTTATTTACTGTTTGATATTGCATACCATGAATAATAATGAAAAAGAAAGAAAAAAAAACTGAAAATAAGTGTGTTAAGGTTTAAAAACACAAGAGAAAAAATCCTGGAAATTGCTGTAAATAATGAAAAATGTATGTAACTACTACGAAATTAATTATTTGTACAGTCCCATGTCTTCTCCCAAGTGTCTCCCTGAAGTCTCCCTATCAGAGAGAAGTCACACCTCCCTACTTTTTTAGCTCACCTGACCCAAAGGGTCATGTGAGCTATTGTTATCACTTTGCGTCCGTCGGCGTTGTCGTCGTCGTCGTTGTCGTCGGCGTCTGTAAACTTTTTACATTTTAATCTTCTTCTCTGAAACCACTTGGCCAATTGAAACCAAACTTGGCCATAATGTTCATTGGATGGACCTTTACAAAGTTTGTGTTTTTTATTTTGATTGGTAAACCAATATGGGCGCCACCTCAAGACTTAGTTTAACATAGGACCCTATGGGAAAAAATTTAAAAAGGGCTTCTTCTCTGAAACTGTTTAACCAATCAAAACAAAACTTACTGGCAATATTGTTTGGATGGTCCTCTATAAAGTTTGTGTTTTAGATGGGAATTTGGAAATTCAAAATGGCTGCCACCGCAGGACTTAGTTTAACATAGAACCCTATGGGAAAAAGTTTTAAAAGGCTTCTTCTCTGAAACCGGTTAATCAATGGAAACAAAAACTTACTAGCAATATTGTTTGGATGGTCCTCTATAAAGTTTGTGTTTTTTATGGCAATTGGAAATTCAAAATGGCTGCCACCGCAGGACTTAATTTAACATAGGACCCTATGGGAAAAAGTTTGAAAGGCTTCTTTTCTGAAACCTGCCAAACAATGGAAACAAAACTTACTAGCAATATTGGTTGGATAGTCCTCTATAAAGTTAATGTTTTTTATCCCAATCGGAAATTCAAAATGGCCGCCACCGCAAGACTTGGTTTAACATTCAACCCTATGAGAAAAAAGTTTAAAAGGGCTTCTTCTCTGAAACCGTTTAACCAATCAAAACAAAACTTACTAGCAATATTGTTTGGATGGTCCTCTATAAAGTTTATGTTTTTTATGGCAATTGGTAATTCAAAATGGCCGCTACCGCAGGACTAAGTTTAACATAGGACCCTATGGGAAAAAGTTTTTAAAGGCTTCTTCTCTGAAACCGGTTAATCAATGGAAACAAAAACTTACTAGCAATATTGTTTGGATGGTCCTCTATAAAGTTTATGTTTTTTATGGCAATTGGAAATTCAAAATGGCCACTACCGCAGGACTTAGTTTAACATACAACCCTATGGGAAAAAGTTTTTAAAGGCTTCTTCTCTGAAACCGGTAAATCAATGGAAACAAAAACTTACTAGCAATATTGTTTGGATGGTCCTTTATAAAGTTAATGTTTTTTATGGCAATTGGAAATTCAAAATGGCCACCTCCGCCGCAGGACTTAGTTTAACATAGGACCCTATGGGCAAATAAAAAAAATCTTCTCTATACAACTGGTTAACCAATGAAACAAAGCTTTCTAGTAATATTGTTTGGATGGTCCTATTTAAAGTTTATTGAAAATTACAGGACTTACTTTAACATCAGGGAAATGCCATCTTCATTGCCTATAAAATCAGGTGAGCGATACAGGCTCTTAAGAGCCTCTGGTTAGAGTGTGTGTGGTGACCCCTGACACTGTAGAAGAGGTCATAAACACCCATTTAGAAAACTTTAAAGTGGAGATTGATGAAATAAGAACATGAGCTACAAATGTAACCAATGGGACTGTCACACCTGACACCACCCCAATCCACGTTCTGGGAAGCTTTGGTACCAAATTTATAATGGTTACATGTCATGAGCTCAAAACTGATGAACAGCATGGCGATACTAGTGGATAAATGCTTGTCTGTGAGGACCAAATATGGAATAAGCAAGTTTTTTTTAAATTTTGCCTCCTACCCAATTTAATTTAAATTTGAAAAAAAAATCTGAAAAGTTGGAATTTAAATTTATTTTTTTTCCCTCCTCCTACCCTAATTTTTTGGGGCTGATGTCCGTAAACCAACAAATTAAATAAAAACGGCCTTAAGAAGCAGAAGTATCTGAAACCAAAATATAAGAAACATTCCATCTGTATTATACTGAATGTATTTATATCATTAGTTATATATAACCTAGACAAATAAATTGCATATATGAAACTAATGTTTTTGCAGAAATCTGTTATAGCACAATTTTTTAATTAAATTTTCAGATTTTAGATTCTGTTGTTAGACTTGGAAACATTTACATCAAGTTAGTAGCAGAAGGGTGTGTCTTGTTCTCACAGTGGCATGTAAAGTTTTTATGTGACAAATCTAGACGTGCCTGTGCCTTTATAAGCTTCGGATTTGGAGAAGAAAAGCACACATTGAAAGGCAAAATTGATGACAAGAATGAGGATGTCAGTGCCATTATTCCAAAATTAGCAAAGTTTATGGAACAATGTCATGGAAAATGGTTAGATTACATAGATGATAAAAGAGAAAAATACTATCTATTGAACTTCTTCACCATCGATCAAATGGTCATACTGCAACAAGAGCTTGTCAAAATCAGTTCAGACACTGAGCCTTCTTTATTAATATATCCTTTGTTATCTGCTGTCAAGCAAGGCTGTACCAAGGAAGATCTGGTCAGAGCAATGACTGCAGCTAAATCAGATGTGGACAAATTAGATTTGTTGAGGGAACAAGAAATGGAGGAAGAAAAGGATGAGAATGAAATGGAAGTGGAGAATGAAGCAGACGACATCAAAGTTGCAAAGTTCCTAGAAGTGTTGACAAAATCATATCCCCTAGCACTGGCTAAAGAGGCTTTGAAGCATGTTTCTCCAGATGAAATTGATGAAGGTTAGCTTTTTACCATTAAAACATCTCTGTTCTGTCTATGGTTATTAATGACTGGATTGGGTATCAAGTCAGTAACTTGTACACTTGCTGTTGTTCTATATGAACAATACAGCAAGGTAGTACATGGCTGGTCAGCAGTCTTCTTAGAGTTAGAATAATGTGGGATAGATGTGTTTTACAGTGGACTGTCTTGTTCAATGTGATCTAAAAAAATGTTTAGTTTGCTTAACACTAAGTACACATAATGTAAAAAGCTGTATATAGTCTGTCTAGCTTGTCCACACCAGAATATTGCGGAAATATTCTTATATGCATATGTACAATCTGCAAGTACAAGTTTTCACAAAACATCTCACGATGAAGAAGACATATGTGTCCGACTTGGCCGCACTTTTTAAAAGTTTGTACTGTAATATGTAATTTATTCTCTCTTAAAATATCATTTATGTTGATAGTTTTACTTATTTCTTGTGATTGTTATAAATACAATAAAAAATAGTGCATTGTCATATCGTCAATTTGATCATTGTTAAAACAAATACTCACATATTTGGAAACCAAACCAATTTGTTAACTTTCATTTATCAACTAAAACAAAGAAAACAAAAAAGATTACATGTTTTATTTAAATCCCTCGATGATTGCAACAAGAAGTTACGTATAAGTCGGTTTGTATTTTCCAAGCTATACGTAAAGCTCTGAATGATCATTTTGTCGTTAAATACTTCTTAAAAAATCAACTCCTGTTACAGCTTTCAACGCAGTTTCCTGAAACATTATGGAAAGATTGCACAAATATTGAAGTTGTACACTTGCTTTAACATTTTCCCATTTTTTGATCCAATTTTTCAGAATACAGTACTTTTTAGTAATCATCTCCTTGAACAGTTTCAGACTTTTGTGATTATTTGCTCTTCTCTAAACTAACAGTCACACTCCCTAGAGTTAATTTTTTGGCTTGCATTTTTTGTTATTCTATATTGTACCTTTTTATTTGAAAATCCAAAAGAAATAATAAATCTATATTTTATATGTTGTTGCTGTTGTTTTCATGTCACAAATTGTCTTTGACTTTTGCTACAGGAATTTAACATGGTAAGACAGCCATGCTTTTTGGATCTAATATTGTTAACAAACCTTCTTCCTCGTGGTTTGTTTTTGTAACGTACACTGATATTCTGACAGACTGTGAGACTTTTCCCGCATCAGCTAACAAGCGCAAAAGGTTTCGAACAGACAATAGTTGACTGCACCTAGGTTAAATTTCCAGTGTAAAATTAAAATTGCCCTATCAAAATGAAAAAACCACTGCATTTTGAAACACTAATTATCTTAAGAAAATAATTGTTGATTTTCAAATATAGCTTTTTTTGATCTACAAAAGGAGCATAAGCTCGACACATGCAGTAAGCAGTTTTCTTTTGCCTGGCAAAAAACCCTCACCAAAACACAGTGACTTGTAGTATAGATGGTCTCTTTGAAACTAGTTGGACTGCACTTATTGTATGTATAATAATACTTTGTAGGACTAGTATGGTGTATGGATAATGAGGAAACCTTCAACCCAGCTGATCAGGAGACTGATGTGCAAGGCCATCAAGAACCAGAGAAGGAAGTGTCCTTTAGAGGTTGGACTGAAACTGGTCAGTCTCTGGCATCCATTACTGCCAGTCTGGTCAGTCAGCTTGGTGTTGAAGCAAAGTAAGATTCCTACATATTTTTATACTTTCATGTGATTCTGAGAATTTGGAAATTTTAATTTTAATTTCAGAAGAGAAAGGGCAAAAAATCAAACATTTCTTAGCATTTACTTCCCATGCTAAGGATATAGTGGTTAACTGAAATTTCTCTTGATGTTTTACATTGAAGTTTAACTATGGTATTCACTTCACTGTTATCAGCCATATTTTTGTTGTCAAGTAGAAAATTTATTTTCTGTTTATTAAGTGAGTTATTGACTTGAAAAGCTTCTGAAGATATTTATTATTATGCTAGTTGTCCCTTATGGCCATAACCAATGTCTTAGATACAGATGAGCAGGATTCTCAAAATGAAATGATCAAGACCTTAGCACAGCATGTGCAGACGGGGGAGAGCTATAGAGGGGATATTCCCAATCTTTAGGGGCTTGGGTCCTTCTTGGGAAAAATCATGAAAAATGGGAATGCAAGAGATATATTTTGATATTATTTTAAACTAACAAGATATTCCACATAATGTAAAAATTTTTGAAAACATTGTTTCTTTATTGTATTGCAAGCACTATACATAAATATTAATGCCAAGCCAGTCATTCAGTATATTTACATAATTTAATTTGCAGTTTTAATTTTTCGAACCTTTACCTTACCATATCAGTGAGCATAGCACTTTTAAATGGAAGATTTAAAACAACTGAGCAGGTCTTGACCGGCACTTTTTATTAGCTCACCTGACCCAAAGGGTCAATGTGAGCTATTCTCATCACTTGGCGTCCATCGTCCGCCATAACCTTTTTAAATTTCAATCTTCTTCTCCACAACCACTTGGCCAATTGGAACCAAACTTGGCAGGAATGTTTATTGGGTGGTTCTTAACAAAGTTTGAGTTTAAGGTGCTGATCAAATATGAAAAGGCCATTTATGCATTCTGATTGGCTGAAATTCAAAAATCTTCTTGTCATAAACTGCTTTTACAGATTGATTTGAAATATGGCATAAATGTACCTTAGATGGTCCTCTACAAAGTTTGAGTTTTTTGTGGCAATCCAAAATCCAAGATGGCCACCACAGTGGAACACAGCTTAACATGTGACCCTATGGGAAAACCATAAAAACAGCTTCTTCTCTGAAACTGTTCCACACAATGAAACCAGATAATGCAGAAGTGAATCTTAGATTGTAATTTTATTGTTTTAAGTTTTTCTAGCCGATAAGAAATTCAACATGGCTGCCAGGGCTGCAAATGCATTCTGATTGGCTGAAATTTCTAAATTTGTTTTTTCTCAAACCCCTTGGCAGAAGGATATGTGATATTGTATGGTCTTCTAGCAATGTTGAGATTTTTGTTTTGATCCAAAATACAAGATTGCTGCCACCACGGAACATCACTTAACATACTTACCTAAAAAAAACATAAAAACTGCTTCTTCTCAGAAACTGTCCTACAAATTGCTGCTGATTGGAAATTCAATATGGCAACATTCATAGAAACAGCATCTTCACATAAACTCTTTAGCATTTAATATCAAAATTTGTAAGAAAAGTCATGTCTCTTAAAAAGTTTTTTTGTAAGTCAGGTGAGTCATACAGGGTCTTAAAAGCCTCTAGTTCTTAATTGAGCATAGGAAAAATATAATTTTCTGCTTTGCCATAGGAATTCAGTCAGACATTGTTGCATATCAGACTGAACTGTGAAACAAATTAAAGCAAAACTCTAATTACAAAAATCAAACTCTGGAATTACATTGATGTTAATATCTAAGAAGATGTTCAATAGCTAGGCCAAACAGTTGTTTTTTCATGTATAAATACTGTTTGAGATGGAGGGGGATTTTAACACATTCGTGATCATGGAAATTACAGCCAATGCTAAAGCCAGGGTAGAGGGTAAATTGCCAGTCTCAAGCATATTTTGAGAACCCTGGATAAACATTTGTAGTTAAGTTACTAGCCTTCAGGGCATAATTGGTGACTTGGTAACATGTTTGCATGAAGTGTCGGTATGTTCCCTGATTAGATCGAACCATTAAAGGCAGCAAATCTGACATAAACCTAAAATGTGACCTTATTCTCACTTAATATAGCTGAAAAATTGCTTTCTTAGACAACTGAGAAATTTTGATCTGTGATGATTTTATGTTGTTAAAAAAATTGGTTGTTAAAATATCATTAATAGTTATGTAAAATAATGTACTATTTGATTTATTATGTATACACATCCAATGTTCTAAAATCAAGTAATTCAATTCATTTTACCAGAACCAATTTGATTTCTTGTGTATAATACTCATCCAAGCTGTTCATATGATCACTTTAATCAAAAAAGTAGTATTATAATTTAAAAAGTATGTCTTCAGTTCACATTGATGTTATAGATTGAACTGCAATTTGTATAAATCACAAATTGTTTTGAAAATTTGTATACATTTACAGTGAGAATTCTGTGGATAAGTTGATTACAGCTTTAGAAGACTTATGGAAGACATTCCTGAACTCGATATCTTCAAGTGTGTCGGATTATCTAAGTGTCGAACATCTTGGAATAATTCTTAACAGACTAGCAGAGCAAGGTAAAAAAACATTATTCAAAAGTGTTCAACTTTTAATTTAAAATAAAGGTCTTTCTACAATTTGCATACTTTCATCAACTAATCAGCTCAGTTCTGAAATCTCTCCTTCTGAAAATCTGAATTTGGAAATTACATGACCAATGAACAGTGTAACACTATAGGATTAAACACTGGGTTTAAAAAAATTATCAATGTGTAAACTCCGGCGACTCATTCACAAACTAAATAAAGTCCAAAAGACTTTATGTCAAGTTTGTGAGGGAGGACTTAATTTTGTTTGTGAGTGAGTCGCCGGAGTTTACACATTGATAATTTCCTAAAACCCAGTGTTTAATCCTTATAATTCTGTGAAATAATCGTTGCGATTTTTAAAACAGCAAAAACATTTACAGAAACCCATCTAGACCTCAAAACGTATCTAGGCCGAAAAGTGTAGGGATATGCAAAACATAGTACCAAAGGAATCTCGTTCTGTAGATATTGATAGGAAAAAACAAAATGAAACACTAAATTGTATTTATATTATATTTTATTTGAAATCTCAATCGATTTAATTGGAAATCATTGGCAGAGAAAACATTGTCCCATCCCCCTGACGATACGCTAGGAAGACGTCATCTTGTTTACACTGGATACTGAAAGTAGTCCGCTCAGAGGAAATATCGATATATAAATTATCTTAGAAGACGCCATTTAAGTGTTTTTATCCAATCAAAGCACGTAATATAAATAAATTACAGCATGAATAGAATTATATTGATATATGTCAGGCAAAGCTGGAACATTTTTATTTCGAAGTATACTTACTTTTTTACAAACGACAGAAATAAATTATAAAATTATTATTATTAATATAACTTAAGTTAATTGATGAACTGTATTAGACAATTTGTGCAAATTGTGTCAAGATTAAACTTTTATACATATATCCATGTTATGGTCATGCACACTTGAAAACAGCATGTTTAACTGATCATCAGAATGTGGATTGCTGTTGTGTGGCAGATACAAATATTGCCCATTGCTGGTATTTTAGTGGTCAGTAATATATTGTCTTCTTGTGAACACTTTTTTGTTGTAGACATTATTGTAATTTGTATTGTTATACATGTACTTATTTTTGAAATTAATTGGATTGTTGATTCTGTTTTAAGAACAATTTGTGGTGGACAGAACATTCCTACTTAGCTTCAAGCCAGGAGAACCAAACTTGATCATATGTCCTCAAAGTAAGTATTGTACATGGAGGAACATTGATATAATGATAAAGGGCTAGATCTACAAATGTTAAAAAACACAACAACAACAAACAAATAAACTTATGTCACAAATTAACTTAACATGGAACAAATAGTTACCTAATAACGTTTGAAGATTTGTTTTGGTGATCCACATTACCCCTTTCCCGGTGTGAGTCAAGTAGGATAATTAATTTTCACTCAACTTGTACATGTAAGTTTTAGAATTTTGTTACAATAAACACTAATTTGTTTTAATTGCATTTACTGTGGACTGTCTTCCCTGATGAACACTCTATTGGCCTGTCCCAGTTAATGTTTTGAATGCCAAGAAATCTGTCCTCAGCATGTAAACAGTTCAACTGCATTCATGTTCAAAAGTCATTTATAATATTGTGAATTTCAATGCAAAAATTCATTTGTTATGAACTCTGTTATAGGTGAGATCTACAACACAGTGTTGTCAGTATACAGCCATGAGGATGACAGACCACTGCCACAGTCTGATGAAGTTCTGTTGTGTACACCTCGTACTACACTAGACATGGTTTGTTGACTGTGTAATTCAATTGATTGATATTTAAAATTTAAAATCTAAAGTGATGAGTTACAGATACAGTTTTTGTTTCATTCCCCTGATTTTTAATGAAATTAAGGGACATGGACTTAAATAATTTTATCAAAATAATAGTTATTTTAAATTAATGCAAAAACTGTTTACTGCCATTAATCAAGAACCTACCAAGGTAGACATTTTTTTCTAGCACACACATTTTTAGTCTATGCCATTTGATACTCGTCCAAACACATGCTGAGGTATTATTTGTGTCTCCTAGACAAAATAAACATTTCCACGGTTGTTCCTCTTCACTGTCAATATAATACATCTTTGTCAAAGTAGAGTGTGGGCATATCTTGTATGTCTCCCACACACAATAACATTTCCAAGGAAGTGCTATTTTGATATCAGTTATAATATAGTTGTGACTTTTTATACCCCTGGCAAACTTGTTTGGGGGGTGGGGGGTATGTAGGAATCACCCTGTCTGTCCGTCTGTCCACATCCCTTGTAAGTGCAACTCCTCCTAAACCGCTTGATGAAATTAAATGAAACTTAGCATAAAGGAAGTACATTATATGTAGATGTGCAATTGTGCATGAAGGATTTTTATTGACCTTGGATATCATTAAGGGGAGATAATTGGACTTGAAAGCGAAGCGGTGTATCACTTTGTGAGCATGCTCACAGTCCACACTTGTTCTAGTTATTTTGTGGATACACTTTCAGACTATCATCATGAGTTGACAGGGTAAATATCATAATTCTAGTGGAGCAGTTACCATCCTGATGCAGGAAAAAAAAACAACGGTTTCTCGTATATGTGCATGTTCGTATAAATCATGGATAGTGTTCATTCAGAAGTTTTATGTCTTCCAATTGAAATTTGCATGCTGCACATTCAACACTTGTGAGATTGTTGTTAGCTTCATTATTTTTACTTTCTCTTTTACATACAACTATATCATTCAGTAATCTATGAAAAGATCAAGTGAAAGAAACATTTTATGCATTAGTAATAGCACTGATTACAAAACTTACTGTACAATGTATTTCAGATTGAAATATTTTGGAGGAGAGCATTATTTGCAGACAACAATAAAGTTCATTGTTTAGTCAATGCTGATCTACTTGATTATGAAGTTAGTGACAAAGGGGAAAGAACTCTGGAAAGACTTATGAAAAATGCTGAAAGTAAAGGTCAGAAAATAATTTTGCTTTATCTTCATCATCATTTTTTACCTAAATACATCATGACAGTTTTAACTTATTGTCACATGATAAATAGGTTTTTTTCCTATGTATAAAAGGATTATTGTGTCAAGTAAAAATTATTTCTTTGTTGATATTTAGGGATTAATTTAAAATGAAGTAATTAAAAAGTTACAGTTACCAAAAGGTGTTGAAAGAACTTCATTTATCTTTTGATAGGAATTAAGTACAAGTTAGTAGTGGTATGTAGTAGTGAAAATGAGTACAAGTCTAGGATTGTAGCAGCTCTAGACAAATACCACAGACCACAGTTACCTATAGATGTACATAATGTTAGGAAGTATCTACTGACAAAACTTCAGGTTGAAAAATCAGCATCTGGGGTACGCCCTGCTTCTGCTGTGGATTTTGAAAGGTAAGCACAGTAGTCCGTTTCTAATAAGACCACTACTGAACTGAAAATTATGCCCTCATGAAGGAGGTGGCCTCTGGTAAGTGTGATATTTAGTTAAGAAGCATTATACCATTGTTATGTGATGTGGCCTTTGTTGGGATTAAAGCCTGTGCTGATAATGCCTTATAAGAGAGGGATTACTGTAATAAAAACCCACAAAAAACTAAAAAATTTAACTGAACAGAATTAATATTTTAAGAGCTGTCAAATTATTATATAACATATATAGTTGTACATGATTTTTGGTAAAGGTTAAGGAATTTTAGACAACTACTATGCTATGATGGAGAGAATACAAGACTGACAGAAAAATCTGTAGTGATAAAGTCTTTGATTTCTTTGTGGTGTATTCTTGGTATGTTTTTATAATACACTTTTGAAATGCAGACATAATATAGATTTTTCTTCTACCCAGATGCAGTGTAAGAGTTGTGAAGTCCTGGAGAGCTGGTGTTGGAAAGTCTCTATACAAGAAACGAATGGTGGCAGATTTGTTCAAACTGGTTCCCAACATTCCACGTAGAATGTCCAGTAATGTCACAATTCCATTACATGAGAAAGCTATTGATGTAGATGACATTATGGACATTTTCTTAAAAGAGACATTACCTCCCAGATGTCATGAGCCTAGATTATTCCATATTGACATATCACATGAAGTATGTTATCTAAATATGCTTGATTAAGTCTTCACGTAATGTTCCTGACTATTGTATACCCCTGTTTATTAATGTAAAATTTAACAGCAACATTCCTCTGAAAATGTAACATACAACTCAACCTCTGTATCTCTTAAATTCTAGATGAATATGTTAAACATTTATTTGTATATAATAAATAAGAAAAAAAACATACTGGTCTATTATGTTCATTATTATACAATTCTAGTACATGTACCAGTTTTATCTTTGAACATGTCCTTTTTATTTTATACCAAACTATTGATTTTTCTCCAGGTACAAGAAGGAGTCGATGCCTTTTTATTTCAATTGTTAATTTTGGGATGCCTCGGTCACAGTTCTGGGCACATGTGGAGGAAATCAGAAATGGATTACTACATCATTGAATCGATGCCTTTGTTAGCTAAACATACAGATGCACAGGTAGTTATTGAAATTAAACAATAAAATTTTAACACTTTAATCACTGAATAAGTTAAACCTTTTAATCTTTAAAAAAACATATCTCATTTAAACACTGATGAACATCTGTAAGAAAATGTTAGAATTCATCAGCAAATTTTGCATTATGTCTTGCCAACGAATATTAGGAGACATACAGCTTTTAGATCTGTTTGTTTGTTTGCTTTGTTTATGAAGATGACTTTACATCTTCATGAAACTTTGTACACAGTTACAACATGATAAGATCTCTTTACTGGCAAAATTCTGTAGGGCTGTGACGAATATTTCACAGTTGAGTGAACTTAGAAACAGGGAAGTGTTTTCCAATATGTGCCAAGCGGGACGTAAGTGTCGCTGAGACACATTTTCTTTTTACCTGTTGTTCTTTTAAAAGAATGGCATTAGAAATAATGATTACTGCATTGGTCCACAATATGGCTTTTTTTTAACTTAACAAGCACTGTTTGGCTGAACTTCGGAATAATGTGTCACAAAATAAAATTTCTTTACTTTTTATATGCCCGTCGAAGACAAGTCGTATTATGGGAACACCCATGGCGGGCGGAGTCCACAGCGATGTCAGCCCTCTAACTTGAACAGTTGTTGTCCGATCTTCATGAAACTTGGGGAAACAATTTATGGGCCTAATATTTTAGTCAAGTATGAAAACCAGCCAAATCACTTTAGCCACGTTAGAGTAATGGCCCTTTACTTATACACAAAATGGCAAATTTGCCTTGTCCTCTCTATAACTCAAAAAGTTGTTGTCCGATCTTCATGAAACATAGGAAAATATTTATGGGCATAATATCTCAGACAAGTTCAAAAACAGGCCAAATCACTTTAGCCATTTCAGAGTTATGGACCTTTATTTATACAAAAAAATAACAAATTCACCTTGTCCGCTCCCTAACTCAAACTGTTGTTGTCCGATCTTCATGAACTTTGAGGAAAATGTTTATGGGCATTATATCTCGACCAAGATTGATAACCAGCCAAATTGCTTCAGCCACTTCATTGTTATGGCCCATTATTATACAAAAAATGGCAATTGTTCAACTGGCGTATTTTGTAGCACTTTGGCACTTGTTGTATTTCTATTATTCAGAATATAGGAGGTTTAAATGCTGTAAATGTCTGCATTCTCCAGTGTAACAGACCATTTAGATATAAATCCATAGACATAGGCTTGTAGTATAGAAATTGTAGTATGGTTATTTAGAACTAAAAACTCAAAACAATGGTCTAGTTAAAAGATACAGGAAAGCACGATTTCTACCAAAGTTTTGTTTTTCCATGAATTATGAATAAAAATGATTATTTGACACAAAACAGTTCTCACTAGAATAATATGTACACCATTTTGTAACAGGGAGGAAAACTTAGATGTCTACACCACTGTTTAGACATATTACCCCATGTTATGTGTCGGTCACCACAAGAAAGTCTTGAGATACTAAGTGATGGGAGAAAGCCTCCAGATTATACAGACCATGACAGACTGTTTGACACTATAGAATTTAAGAGTGCTACATTCCAGAGGCCTTACCAGTATCTGAAGAGACTGGATACAAACTGTAGACTTGATGATGTCAATCCTATTATTCCTGAAGGAGACAAGAAACAGTGTCTTAATACATTACTGAGGTTTGTATTCAATAAATCCATGTAACTGGCTAAAAACTGAAGATTGAATAAATTTAGTCAGTTGTTGTTCCAAAACAGATTACATTTTAGTTTTAAAAAATGAAAGTATTCTGGCTAGTAATTGTTTTATTTGTCTAACCTTTTGTTAATTCATGTCAGTTCAATGTCTCTGAGCAATTACAGGGGTGTAGCTAGGCACATGAGGGACTGGTCTCCTTTATGGATTACTCCTGACACATAAAATGGCAAGCTATCCCCCAAAACTAATTACATGTAGTTTCCATCACTTTCTAAAGTACTATGCATATGTGGTACATGCTTTTAAATAGAAACCAGTGATTCTTTATAATTACCACAGGAGGTCTTGTTGTTAGTTGTACTTTTGACTACTAATAAATTTCTTGCCACAGTACAGATGGAAATTTGTGAAAAGTTCTGTTAAAACACAGTAAATCAGAAATAAATAAGTCACTGTTTCAAATAGGTCAGGTAAACAAACAACCTTTCGAGTAGTGAAATAGACAATTTAATTAATTTGGGTTAATACATGTACTTGTAATGACCTTTCTGAATCTTCTGGGCAAGGTGATTGTATACAAGTCTAAAAAAGTAACACATTTCAACTTTGCTTGCTTATTGAGTACTCTTAACATTTGTTTAAGAAATTAAAAATTGTAATTGATCCTTTGATAGTTACAGTTTTTAAGTGAATGATTATAATTGACTTTCTTTTTCAGACATTGTGGAATAAGAGATCCATCTTGGTCAGAGTTACACCATTTTGTCAGTTTTCTCAATAAACAGCTTCAAGATTTTGAAGTGTCTGCATTCTGTAGTTTGGCAGCAGTTGAGGATTTGCCAGGATTTGCTAAATTTGTTCTAAGATTCCTTATACAGATGTCCAGGGTAGGTTTTTTTATCAACATTTATTGGTAATTTGTAGCATATCCCTTTGATGTAGACATGCTGATAATATCTAAGTCATCAAACTGGCCTGAACCAAGAAATTATTAAGTCAAATTGCAATTGACATGTGCTAGTACCATGTGCCTTGTTGTATGTCAATCTGGTGACTGATATTTCAGCAAAGCAACAGCAGTCAAGGGAATCTCTGGCATTAATTAGTATGAGTAAGATTTCTTTAAGTATAATTCTTGTTGTCCAGTGTCTCATGAAAATTTAGGCAAAGCTGAGATATTTTTGTCTCTACAACCAATTGAAATGGAATATATGTACACAATGATGGCAAGTGTGCTTTATTGCCATATAAGCTTGTTTTAAGACCACTTGAATGCATGCTTATATTTCAATACATCTGTCTATAAATTCATGTGTAATTTGTAACATATTTTTAACTTTTTCCTGACAGGATTTCTCTACCAGGTCTCTAGTTGTAAGTGAGGAGTCCCCAGTACAGATGCTAAAGAGGCAGGTTACGGAAGAGGAAGATGAAGAAAAACAAGATGGTGACTATGTAATACAACTGTACCAGATGAGGAGAACTTGGGAGACAAGGTAGGAAACTGATTAATTTTTTTAATGTATTCTTTTTATTGATGGTGTGTTTGAAGAGTCATGTGAACTATTGTCATCACTTTTGTTCATTGTCATCAGTGTTGTCGTCTGTAGACTTTTTACATTTCTATGTTCTGGACAATTGAAACCAAACTTGGTCAGAATGTTCATTGGATGGACCTTTACAAAGTTTGTGTTTTTTATTTTGATTGTAAACCAATATGGCCACCACCGCACAACTTACATAACCTGAAACAGGTTAACCAGTTGAAACAAAACTTACTACCAATATTGTTTGGATAGTCCTCTATAAATTATATGTTTTTTCAAATGACATCTTTTCTGAAACTGCAAAATAAAGTATGTAAATGTTTATTGGATGGTTCTCTTAAAAGTTTATGCTTGCTTATTTGATCAAAACTCCATGATGGCTGCAATCATAGGAATTAATTTAACAGAAACATATAGGAAAATGTTAAAATAGCTACCTATCTGAAACTTATGGACCAGTTGAAACCAAACAGCAATATTCATTGGATGGTCTCAACAAATATATAAATAATCTATCACTGGTAGGAAGGCAAGATGGAAAATCTCAGACATCCAATCATTTCATGCAGGTGTCTGAGATTTTCCCGTCTTTCCCTCCCATCAATGTTTGATTCTTTTTCTCACAAATACGTAAGAAAAACCCAGTGTTGTTCTTTTGTAAGATGTCAACAAATAGAGTTGTCTGCCCTGAATGTAATCTTCGGTGTACATTTTTGTTTAATCATGTTTATTTTGATGTGTACTGCTTTCATATTGTGGAATAAATTTGGTTTTAGAAGTCCATCCGTCCGTCCGCAACTAATCGTGTCAGGGCTGTAACTTTTTTATCTTTTGAGGTAGGCTTTTGATATTTGGAATGTGGGTAGATAATATCAAGGCGATGTGTTGCGTACTGTGGTTGATCACCTTTGACCTTGTACTTTGACCTTAACGTCACATTATTGCTTTCTGCAAGACAAATTCATGTCCGGGCTGTAACTTTTTTATCTTTTGAGGTAGGCTTTTAATTTTTGGAATGTGGGTAGATAATATCAAGTCGATGCGTCGCATACCATGCTTGTTGACCTTGACCTTGAACTTTGACCTTAAGGTCACATTATTGCTTTCTGAATGACAAATTCATGTCCGGGCTGTAACTTTTTAATTTTTTGAGGTAGGCTTTTGATATTTGGAATGTGGTTAGATAATATCAAGGTGATGTGTTGAATACCATAGTTTTTGACCTTTGACCTTGACTTAAGGTCGGCGGGGCCCACAGAGATGGGAACCATCTCACTGATATCTAGTTATCTCGGCCATGGGTTGAGACAAGGATATCTCAACCTGCTAAAAATGGGTACCACACTGTCTCATTAGTGAGAAAATGTTATTTATGTCAGTAGAAAATTGAAAATTATGGGACTTAGTTTAACTTTATTCACTTTGGTGATTGCATCAGTTTATATGGAGATGAGTGCATAAACCAGGGAAGCCTACATTGCCCTGTCTGTTATTAAGGTCAGAAACCTTGTTGAGAGAAAAAGTGGGAATTTTCTAAATCTTATGATATTTGCTTTCATTTCAGTCCCCATCCATACCTGTTTTTCAACCCAGACCACCATAGTATGACCTTCCTGGGATTCAACATTGATAGAAGAACTGGGAATCTTATAGACCAACAAACAGGGAAAATATTAGAAAATGGAATAATGCAACAAAACTTATTTGATGCTCTGATTAGAAACAGAGTGAATCTGGCTGAACACTTTGATGCTTTGCCCAGGTATGTTATGGCAGTTTCTGTTTAATATTATTCTTCTATATTATTATATTTGTCAATGACTTGGTGATTAACCTATGTGTAGGTAGTTGTGAGTTTTGACTTGTAGGACTGAACTTAGCATACAAACTTTTTTTGGGAGGGGTATCTATAAACTAAAAGGTGTTTTAACCATGCACATTCTCGACATTAATAAGGAAAGTAGTTGCATAAAGGAGACAACAACAGTGACTTAATTATTTTGCTTCAGAAATAAAAGTTTCTTTATAATGTTGATTTTGATGTTGTTAACGATTAATTTGGTAATGATATATGGGAAATTTTACAATATGCACTGTGTAATATAGACTTGAAATATAATACGAAGTATTATTAGACACTGTATAATATGCTTGGCCTTTGATAAACTTTCCAATAGATGTCATGAATTACAACTTTGCTTAACAACTTCCATGCTCCTTACTCTAGTGAACTGAATGTCATTTAAAAAAATACTTGTAAATAAAGTTGTGTAGGTTGTGTATATTCTGTTGTGTTTTCTTTCATTATTATGTCTTTTTATTTTATTTATACATCATTTATAATTTTTACTTAGACATGATAAGATTTTAAAGCTGTGTAATGTAATGGGACTAGAGATGGCTCACGATCCTGACGAAACTTATGAACTGACCACTGACAATGTTAAAAAGATACTGGCAATCTATATGAGATTTAGGTAAGAATATATATCTTCATATATCAGATAATAGGTTAATATTGAAATTTAATGTAATTTTGTGTTTAAAATACATTATATACATTGGCAGCAATGAAATGCCATGATTTCTCAGTGAAATAATTTCTGGTAAATCACATGTGAAATAAATTCAGTTCTTTCACTTCCTGGAAGTGATGTCACCATGTATGTCCTAGCAAACATTGATGTGCATTGACATTCAAAAAGTTCCTCTAAGTTTGAATATTCATCAATGTGATAAACAGGATAATCAATCTTGCATTGAGAATATTGAATATATGATCACTCGTGCCGAAACAACTTGTAAACTTGAAAGAGTTCCACACACTTGTTTAATCTGATAAGTTCCATATTCACTCTACGCCATTGATTATCCTATAATTCTGCATGACTTTTCAGTTGTCTGTATCTTTATACGGTATATCCTCTTTATGCTGCAAGTTTCATTTTATGATGTATGAGAGAGTGGCTGTAAATCCAGAGGGCTTTTTCCTTGAAATCCTTAAAAGTTATCTTGTTTCAGATGTGAGATTCCTGTGATTATCATGGGGGAAACAGGATGTGGTAAAACACGTCTGATCAAGTTCATGTGTTGTCTGCAAGCACCACCAGGGGTCACTGTGGAAAATATGATTCTGATGAAGGTAAACCATTTTGTGTGAATAGCAAATAAAATTGTTGGAATTGCAAAACAAATTGAGCCCATAACCAAAATATCAAATGTTTGGCTTAATCTAATGGGCTTATGACCATTGAGACATACAACCCATGTACTAAATGAAAAAATTTCTATACACCTTAGACTTTTTAATTGGACGTTGAATCACATTGTAACATTGTCATGTACTGTTCTAACAATCATTATTCCCTCATTTACTAATACATTCAGTCTTTACTTGCAGTGATTTTACCTGGAGACTTTTACGTATAATAAAACTAAAAACTCTTATCTTCTGCTTTATACTCATCATGTATTTTGCATAGAACCTCTAAGTCTATTATTGTACTTGTTGACAAGAATTTGGTCTGACATGTGGTCATGTCTACAAAGAAACTTGGTTTTTATTGTGTCTTCTGTTTGATACTTTAGGTACATGGTGGAACAAAAGCTGCTGACATTGTCAGAAAAGTCAGGAAGGCAGAAGAGATAGCACAGAAAAATGCAGCACAATACCCTCATATGGACACTGTATTATTCTTTGACGAGGCCAACACTACAGAAGCTATCGGTGTTATAAAGGAGATCATGTGTGACAAATCTCTGGGTGGCAAACCTATACAGTTACATGAGAGACTGAAGATAGTGGCTGCCTGTAACCCTTATAGGAAGTGAGTTAATTTGATTTAACAGGAAGTGAGATCAAACAGTTATTAAATTTGAGTTAATGAAGAGTCCATGTTCATGATTATCAAAGATGTAACAAATTTAGATAGTTTTTATTACCTTGTCTTGTTCTTCTATAAATGTATCCTTTATTGACTTATGCTACAAAGTGGGTGATATGTAATGCTCTGTATATAGTTGGTAAGGGTGGAATCTCTAGATTGAGTGCTTTTTAATCCAAAAGATGTTTTTTAATGATTTATGCTCCTTGAAAATGCAAAAGGGAGATATGTTGTGTTGAAGCTCTAAAATATAGAGATTGTGTTGTTTAAAGAAACAGATTGAACCCGTTTTAAACAGCTGCTCTCATTATTTAGAATTGTTCAACAACAGGTTGTAATAACTAATATGTCCTATGGTGTTGACTATTATATATTTCTAATTTCAGACATTCAGAAGAATTGATAAAAAGATTGGAACAAGCAGGTCTAGGTTATCATGTTGATGCTGATAAAACGACAGACAAACTAGGTATGGTTACTATGGTTACTTGGTTCATGACAAGATTGATGTACATTCTAAACAAGGCATCTTATGTATGAAAAACATGAAAAGCAACCAACAATATCAAAATACATTGTAACGTTACAATAACAAAAAAATCATCCCACACTATTTGGTGTGAAAACTGGCTCACCATGATAACATTACAATAACAAAGAAATCATCCCACACTATTTGGCTTGAAAACTAGCTCACCTGCTCTTATTTGTACCCACTGAATTTTTACACAGCATGTAGAAACTCCCCATTACAAACTTGGTAATGGCTGAATGATAGTGTGAACCTGATTATGTTGAATAATGGAATTTTGCACAGGTAGAAACCCATTATGTCATTTGTGTTAATGCCAACTTAGTTATCTAATTCTCATGTAGCTAATGAGCTTAATGATTGGAAATGGTTTGTTTGTTTGTTTGAATGGTGTTTAATGCCACTTTCAGCAATGTTTTAGCTATATCATGGTGTCGAGTTTTTATTGGGGGAAGGAGGCCATAGTACCCAAAGACAACCCCTGACCTGTGGTAGGAAAACTGGCAATCCTTGTCAATTAAGATTGGAGTTGAGCGCACCCAGCCCATAGTGAGACTGGAACCCATAACCTCAGAGTTGACAGACCGTGTGGTCAATAGTAGATGACTAACTACCTTAACCATTCAGCTGGAAATGATTTGTACACACTAGTAAATTATATGAACGTTAATATTCTGTTACACAGAATGCCCCTTTTCACAAAATTTTGTACAGCTTGCGCCCATTTGCATGTTGCATGGTTTATGGCCTGTCGCAAGTCAGGAGTAAATATTATCAATATTCCAGGTCGTGTACCAATGAGGCGTCTGGTATACAGAGTCCAGCCCCTCCCACAGAGCATGTTACCCCTAGTCTGGGATTTTGGACAACTAGATACTGATGTTGAAGAAATGTATATCAGACAGATGGTCCTTAGATATGTAAGATTTTCTGATTTATAGAATCTTTTATGTTTAATTAAAAAATTTCCACAATATATACATCCTGGTAAATTGATCTGTCATTGACTTATTACCATATAAATAATTCAATAAATTTCTTTTCAACTGCTTTTACACACTGTTTATAGTGTATTGTTCTACAAATTCACAATCTATATTTGTTAAATGCTTCTTTATACAAAGTCTTCAAATCTTTAAGTTTCATAGTTTCATTGATCTCTTAACAAGAAAAGGAAGAAAGCATAGCAACAGTTATTTTTGTCAAGCCACATCTGGTCATTTTGAAATTTAAGATTAAATATGGATTATGTTTTTTGGGGGAAGGTGAACTTCAAGTCCCTATTGCATCTAGATTTACTTGAAAAAAACATTTCTTCAGAATGTACTCAAGTTGTATTTTACTCCTAGAAATATACAAAGTGACTTTGTTGTTGTAGATAAAGAATCAGAAGTTACCAGCCTTACAAGGACTTGATATTGTTGTAAGCAAAATATTGACAGTTTCTCAAGACTTCATGAGGGAACAAAAGGTTTGTATGAAGAATTTGTCCTCAGAAATTGAAAGCATATTGAAACAGTATATTTAAATAAGAATGGGTTGAAGGCAATAAAATTTACATTTAAAAATATGTTAAAAAATACTGTTTGAGTCTAATTGCTGGCAGATTTTTAACTTGACTCGTAATTGATTGCCAGTTTTCCTACTGGGATGGTGAGAGGAGGGGGTTTCTCTAGATACTAGTGCTTCCTTCCACAATAAAAACTGGACACCATAATGTAGCTGAAAAATGTTTTAAATTGTTAACAGTTGCATTAAACACCATTGTAACAAACAATAATAATGCATCATGTCTGTGTTTATCATACTGTAAGGTTTCCAGCTTTCATTCTTATAAATATCAATGATAAAATCTGCCATCCTCTTCAAAGCCATATAGTGAAGTAATACATGTCAGAAATATAAATATCAATGATAAAATCTGCCATCCTCTTCAAAGCCATATAGTGAAGTAATACATGTCAGAAATATAAATATCAATGATAAAATCTGCCATCCTCTTCAAAGCCATATAGTGAAGTAATACATGTCAGAAATATAAATATCAATGATAAAATCTGCCATCCTCTTCAAAGCCATATAGTGAAGTAATACATGTCAGAAATATAAATATCAATGATAAAATCTGCCATCCTCTTCAAAGCCATATAGTGAAGTAATACATGTCAGAAATATAAATATCATTGATAAAATCTGCCTTCAAAGCCATATAGTGAGAAGTAATACATATCAGAAATATAAATATCAATGATAAAATCTGCCATCCTCTTCAAAGCCATATAGTGAAGTAATACATGTCAGAAATATAAATATCAATGATAAAATCTGCCATCCTCTTCAAAGCCATATAGTGAAGTAATACATGTCAGAAATATAAATATCAATGATAAAATCTGCCATCCTCTTCAAAGCCATATAGTGGGAAGTAATACATGTCGGAAATATAAAACCAATTATGTAATGATTTTAGAGATTTTTTTTCCATCGAAATATTGATTTTTAAACAGGTTATAATGCTTAATAAAGTAAAACATTGTAATTATCCTGATGAGAATTGCTAAGGTTACAGAAACTCTGTCTTGTAAGTATGTAATTAACTGCTTCTGAAATTACTTCCATAGGATGAGTGCAGCTTTGTCAGCTTAAGAGATGTAGAGAGAGTACTAGAAGTTATGAGTTGGTTTTACAGACAGAGTGAAGATGATAATCTACTGTTCCTTATGATGAGAGATGATTCTGATGAATCTGAGAATGAGACTGAGTCAGAAGAGGAAATCATGGAAGTTGAACAACCTCAGCAAGTAAGTATCTTTTTTATACTTAGAAATAATGTGTGTATTGAATTCTAATTTTATGCCCCTGCTTTGAAAAAGGGGGGTATGCATTTTTAGCCTTGTCTGTCTATCTGTTTGTTCATTAGTGTGTAAAACAATTTCTGTCATAGTTTTCTAAGCAAATATAGAATGCAGAAGCCTGATATTTCACTTTAGCCTATAATACCATATGGAGTATAGCGATTTTATGCTTATCGGTCATCTACTTCCTGGGGATCACTAGTGAGCATTAGCTCACAGATTTATTATACCCCCCACAAACTTGTTTGGGAGGGGGTATATAGGAATCACCCTGTCTGTCTGTCTGTCCATCTGTCCACATCCCTTGTAAGCGCAACTCCTCCTAAACCGCTTGATGAAATTTAATGAAACCTAACATAAAGGGAGTCAATTATGCAGATGTGCATGAAGGATTTTTATTGACCTTGATTATCATTAAGAGGAGATAATTGGACTTGAAAGTGAAGCGGGGGTATCACTTTGTGAGTGTGCTTACAGTCCACACTTGTTGATGAAGCGGGGGTATCGCTTTGTGAGTGTGCTTACAGTCCACACTTGTTGATGAAGCGGGGGTATCGCTTTGTGAGTGTGCTTACAGTCCACACTTGTTGATACTAATTTTTGTTTGCTTTTAAATTCTATGGCATTTATAAAGGTGGATTTGACAGTAAATGCAACAATATGTCAGATTGTTATTTGTTATACAGTGCATTTAGTGATTCTTGCCTAGAGTGCAGAGGGCATTATTTTGTCTCTATTTGTTTTTTGTACCTTAATTTTTTTTGGTATGAGTATGTTTTTAATTGTGTTTTTGTTTTAGCATATAGATGATGTCACAAGATCACTGGTTCTTGCCCTTGGGGTTTGTTATCATGCTTGTCTAAGGAACAGAAAAGAATACAGGGAAGCAGTTGCTAAATATTTTAGACCTCCATTACAATTACCGGGTGGGGCAGACCAGATTGAAGAGGAAATATCCAAGTAAGTTTAGGATACAAAACTCAGTTTTGAGGTTAATGGGTCTATTACAGATTAGTATATTGTGAAAGGGGGCCTATCACTGAGTGTTAAAGGTAGTTAAATCATCAATTATTGATCATGAACCTGTTAACAATGAGGTTGCTGGTCTTAAGTCTTAATCAGGGCAAGCTTGGCTCCACCTAAATTGACAAGGATTGCCAGTTTTCTCAGGTGTTTTGAACAGATAATCTGGCTTGCTCTACCAATAAAAATTGGACATCATGATGTTGATGTTAGTGGTGTTAATCCCAATTCAAACAAAAATATAAAGCAATAGAAAGTATATTCTATTATTAACTTAAAAACTTTTTTTAACATTCAATAAAGTTATGCTTGCTAAAATTTTAGACTCATGTAATCTATAAGAATAACTCATTTATTTCTTACAGTAGATATATTTCTTAATACTTTTATCTGTGAATACAATGTCACTGGAAAAGGAGCATGAAATTCTTGTCTCACCCACGGGTTGAGATAAGGATATCTCAACTGGCTAAAAAAGGGTACTATGCCGTCTCATTAGTGAGAAAATACAGATGAAAAACTTCTCCTTTGCTTAAAAGACATTAATTTATTCACCCAATATAACTTTGTAACTTCTAGATGCCAAACAGTATTCCTAGACAATGTAGAATTAGCAGACAACATTGCAAGAAATCAGGCCTTAAAGGAAAATGTGTTTATGATGGTTGTATGTATAGAACTGAGGATTCCTATGTTTCTGGTTGGTAAACCTGGTAGTTCTAAATCACTGGCCAAGACCATTGTAGCTGATGCCATGCAGGGGAATGCAGCACATAAAGATCTGTTTAAAAACTATAAGCAGGTACTTTATCAGAAGACATTCTGTAAACCTGACATACATGTGAATTCATTGTAACGTTTAATTGTTTCTTATTTTAATATCTTTCTGATTTATAATAATGGGGTATGGTTGTGATCCCCTGTTGTATAATATGTTTGGCTGTTCCAAGTTGGGATCCTATCAACCTTTTCAACCCAGTACAGGTAAATAAAACTTCAAACATGGAAGTTCATCATAGGGTATACTGCAGGTAAACCAAGTTTGAGTTTTCATTTACCTACCACACTTAAATAGCTGCACTTGAAATGTCTAGCTATTACTGATGAAGAGCTTTAAAGAAAACAGATTGAAGCAATTTTCTAAACAGAGTTTTTCAGTATTTGAATTGATTGACCAATAGGTAGAAAATACCAGACAGGTCATTTTAATTTGACTATACTATATATTCATTGTAAGATAGAGGAAATCTTAATAGAAATATAGAATCGACAACAAAGTCATGAGAATTCTGTTTACACTTAGAAATCGACAATAATATATCCTGTATGAAGATCAAAAACATTTTCACTTGTCCTCAATTATAGTTTTTAGATAAAACTTTGACTGTTGTATACATTAATGTAATACAAGACTGACATGTACATATATTCAGACTTTTTAATGAGATGAAATATTTGTTTCTTTTCTAGGCTCAGATGGTGTCCTTCCAGTGCAGTCCATTATCAGTACCAGAGGGAATTGTTGGTACATTTAGGCAATGTGCTGCCTACCAGAAAGATAAAAACCTGGACAGATTTGTGTCTATTGTGGTACTGGATGAAATTGGTTTGGCAGAAGACTCACCTCGAATGCCTCTAAAGGTACTGATTCTTTATACTGATTCTACTGAATGGGAATTAGTATGAAATTGTAATTTTGTCATATTAAATGACAGATGTCACTTGTTCAAAGTCAATTCTGATTATACTTTACTGTAAGATATTTGTTGCATTCCTGGATACAAAGAAAGCGTTTGATACGGTGTGGCGCAAGGCTCTCATGTTTAAACTGTATAAATTAGGTATAAAGGGAAAAACCTGGTCCATTATTGATTCATTTTATAGCAATACACAAAGTGCAATTATTATAAACCAATGTACTTCTAAGTTTTTTCTTGTCACAGAAGGTGTACGACAAGGAGGAGTATTGTCTGGTTTTTTATACTTAGTTTTTATAAATGATTTATTGCTTGAATTACAAAATTGTAGAAACAGTACATGTATAAATAACGTAAAATGTTGTGCATCAGCACTAGCTGACGATATTGCATGCATATCTACTTCCCCCAAAGGTCTCCAGAATATGCTTGATACTTATGGTGCATACTCTCAGAAGTGGCGTTTTCACTTCAATGGTAAAAAGTCGAGTGTAGTACAATTTTCCAGAACAAGAACTAAACCTGACTTTCATTGGTCAATTAACTATGAACGTATAACGACAGCAGACAGTCATATTTATCTTGGTTCCGAACTTAATGGGAAATTTTCAGCCATCCAACGAACGACAAATGCCTGTAGAAAAGGCCGCAACTCATACTTTGCGATAGCGAATATAAGAAATGAATACATGAATCCTCTAGTTCTTATAAAACTTTACAAGTCAGTTGTAATACCCACAGTGTTGTACGGATGTGAAGTCTGGAATGACCTTAAACGACAAGACCTGATGACGTTAAACACTTTTCAACATTTTGTTGTTAAAAATGCACAAAAACTGAAAACAAACACACGTTCTGATATGTGCGAAAGCATGGTGGGTCTTAGAAATATAACGAGTGAAATTGAAAAACGGAAATTGTTCTTCTTTGGAAAACTATGTTGCTTAGATAACCGATTCCTACCCAAACAAATTTCTTACAGAGACTTTATACGTGTTTATTAAATAACAGAGAACACTTTAGATTCATTCCTGACATACTAAATATTTTGGAAAAATACGAACTAACATTTATTCTTCACCAGTATATATCTGATGGATACTTTCCAGACAAAGCTCCGTGGAAACATATGGTAATAAATGCAGTAAACAACAAACATGATGATGAATGGTCAAATCGAGTGATAACCAATAGTGACTTCACCAGATTCCGAGAAATACACAATAACATTAGTAAAGCCAAAGTTTGGACAATTCTAACTAATAGTTATGTTTTAAGAGCAGCATACTTCGTTGCAAAAATTATATCGACGATACCGAGTGATTACGAACAAATATGTCAGATTTGTAGAAGACCATTTTATGACCTAATGGTACATGCTTGTGTCAGTTGTCCTTGTACTCAAAATCTCCGAGACATATGGTTCGACTTAATCTTAGAAAACTTTACTGTAGAACTTTATGCCGAGTTAAGCGAGTTGGATGGTGAAGATCTTTTTAGACTTATGTTGGGGAAACAGCCACAAACAAGTATCAGTGAAAGTGATATGGGTTTCCTCCACCTCCTATCATACATCCATATTTTTAAATCATCTGCCCAAATACAGCAGATTATGTATATAATGTCGTCAGTTACTGCCATTATAAATTTTCATTTAATAATGTTCTTTACTTACCATATATTTATGTAAATATGTTCTGACATGTTCTGATATATATATAATATTGTATTGTATTATCTGAAATCGTAACATTTATAATCTCTATCATAGAGGAAATAAAGAATGAATGAATGAATGAATGTAAGTATCTTTTGTCACTTTGAAACTAAAATCTTAACAGAATTTGTGCTAGATACATGTTATAAAAATGATCAGTAACTGAATTATACCTATTGTTTTCAGACTTTACATCCTTTGTTAGAAGATGGTTGCCCTGATGATGAAGACCCAGAGCCATACAAAAAGGTATGATTTATAAAAATGTTCTCACTAATTTACATTGAAGACAAGAAAATATTTGGGAATGCTTTTTTATTATTAAGGGAACACATTGTGTTTTTGGAAGTTACTATAAAGATAAGATAATAATTCATTAATTTCTTTTGTATAAAAGTAATGTTATTTTTTATACCTGTTTGTTCAAGGGAAGATTTAATGTAGGGGACTAGTGTAACAAAGTAACAAACTTACAGGAGTCTGTCAAACCTATATTTGTGATAATAAATATGTACAGAACTGAGGATTCCTATGTTTTTGATGTATGTCATAAAAGAATAACATGAAAACAAGTTTTTACTTCCAGAAATGTTTCCTTAGGTAAACATTATGACATTTTATACAAAAAAAAACTTCACATGAAAGCCATAACAACAATTCATTAGAACTGTATGTTGTTTTCACTGATATATCCTTAGATCTTTTTTTCTTTCAGTAACTTATTTCATGTGCTTTTGCTGTAATTTCAGGTTGCATTCATTGGAATCTCTAACTGGGCATTAGACCCAGCTAAGATGAACAGAGGTATACTGGTACAGAGAGAGGTTCCTGATGTCATAGAACTAAGAGAAAGTGCTGAGTAAGATTAATAACATAATGAAGCAAAAACAAAACAAAAAACCACAATTCTCAACCCCTTGTTTGTTTGCAAATCATTAAAAACTTTGTAGTGTTCCAATTCAGAAAAATGCTGTCATGTTAACACTGTTAAACTATAGTTTCTCTGTTGTATTTTATAGGGTATTGTGTTTGTTTCTCCCAAGAAAATATAGCAGAAAAACTGCTATTTTTAACAAACAAACACCATAAAATCTGTATTGTAACAAATGACCTCACTAGATCTTAGTATACATCTCATATTGCCATGCAACAAAATATGAATTGTTTTTTAGGGGTATATGTTCTACTGATAAAAAAGTGTTAAAGTTTATTAAACCAATGATTGAACCAATGGCTGATTCATACTTAGAACTGTTTGAGAAGGCATCCACCCAAATGAGAGAATTTTTTGGTTTACGAGATTTCTACAGGTAAGTTAAAAACAGTATCAGAACTACACTGTAGTACTGCAGAAACAATGCTCATGTCTGTGCCTCCATTAATTCAGATACATACAGATTATAACATGTTTTTTCTATATCACTTATTTTATTTCATTAAAACCCTGTGACATATCACTACAGGCCATAATGGCAGGGTTTTGCCACAGACAGTGATAGAGATTCTGTACCTGTTGAGTTATCCTGTATGCAAAGTTGTAATAAATATATGATGATAATTATTGTAGTTAAATAATTATACACCCGCTTAGAAGAAGAGAGGGGTATACTGTTTTACTCTTGTCCGTCCCTCCGTCTGTAATAAAAATCTCTGTCTCAGTTTTCTAAGCAACTATACGATGCAAAAGCCTGATATTTTTCATATCGCTTTATCCTATAGTACCATATGGTGTATAGCGATTTTATGCTTCTTGGTCATCTTCTTTGTTTACCTGATACTTTTTGTGAAAGGAGGGTATCGCTAGTAGCGCTAGTGAGCATTAGCGCACAGATTTATTATTTGCTTTGTTTTGAATGTTTTCAGTTTGCTGAAGATGCTATATGCCTTTGTATCAAAGTCCAGAAGTAAACCAACATGGCTGCAGTTGAAGCATTCTGTATTAAGAAACTTTGGGGGTTTGGAAAATGTAGACTCAGAAGAGATTTTCTACAGCAGATTATCAAAACTAGTAAACAAGCATGAACAAGTATGTATTTATACAAATGATCAATATTTGCTTTTATAAAGGGATCATAATTTTACCAAAGAAAATTAGTTTTGTAACACTTATTAGTTAAAACTAAGTTTTTTTTTTAAATTAAAACAAAAAATCCCCAAATTAAAGAAAAAAAAAACCAGTTACATTTCAAACATGAATTAATTATTGTGGGGATTTAAGAAAACCTTTACCATAAAAACTAATGTAAATGTTACCTCAGGAAGACATATTAAAATTGGTTTAAATACTTACTTAGGCAATTTATGACTTCAGTATTTGAACAGCCTCGTCATGATTTACCTTTTACTGTTGTATTAATCCACAACCTTTTCAAAAAAGACCAATGATAAAAGAATATGCTTTATAACAGGATTCTTTCCTGTCTAAATTAATGTTGTTTTCTTTGTAGCGAAATGAGGATGACCCAGACTGTACATCAGCTGGTATGATCCAAGCCTGCCTTACTGGGGACCAATCAAATAGGTAATTTATTTGTTCATTATTTCCTGAAGGATGGCTGTTTCATTCAAATTGTTAAAATTATTTGAACTCCTGGAAGGACATAAAGAACAAATTTGCAAAATATTTGCCTCAAAACATTAAACTTGAAAATTTTTATACACTACTGAATTTAACAGATATTTTTGTTGGACAGAATAACAAACTTAAATATGAAGGTGTTTTCACAAGTACCAACACCAAGCTCATGTCACAAAAAAACTAGTTTAGGGTTTTTTCTTTGTACCTTCATAACCCAGATATCTTTTGGACTGTGTATTTACTAATTTGTGTGCTCAATATTTATGTCCTGCCAAGGAAAGTTAGGGGACATATAGATTTTTAGTCTGTTTGTTTGTTCATCCATTAGTTTATCCAAGCCTCCCACCTCAGGTTTACATATTTGCGTTGAAGCTTTTTTTCTGAAGATATCTTCACATCTTGATACACACAGTTACAGCATTCACTTGCGAAATTCTACAGGGCTTACAAAATATTTAATGCTTGAGTGAACTTAGGAAAAAAAAAAGGGTGGGGGGGGGGGGGGGGGGGGTTGGAAGGTTTGCCAATATGTGCCAAGATGGATATAATTGTCCAGGAGATACATTTGCTTGTTAAAAGTTGAATCTACTTTGCTTCTATTTATATAAATTGGCAGAGTTGCTTTTCATTTCTTAAAAATCAGATTTGTTTCACTCGTATAAATTATTATTTCAATTACTCATGAAATCTGAAATTATGTGTGTTTTCTAAATTACAGTGAGAGTAGATATCTGTTACTACTGACAGAGAATTATGGAGCCCTGACCATTCTACAACAGAAAATCTTTACCATGCATAATTCTGTAGTTATATTTGGAAGTAGCTTTCCCAGTGACCAGGAATACACACAGGTACAGTGTTTTGCAGAGTAAAATGTTTTTACTTTGAAGAAATTATTTTATAAAAAAAATGTTTTTTTTTCACAAACTGTTACTCAATCCTCTAAAAACAGCAAACAGTCCTTCAGTTTTTCAGAACATGATATGCACAAAAAACGTTCAAAATCATTGAATTCAATAGTTTTTTTTAAACATAGCACATTTCCAAAATCTACAAGAAAATGTGTTAATGTTATAAAACATTCGAAGAATTTATTGTTGCAGACTTGATGTCTGATTTGTAAGTCTTTTAATTGGATACCATAATTCAAATACTGCATCCAAGTCAGAAAGTGAGATACAGATATGACCCCAATTGATATCTCATTGTATATCTTAAAGCAGAGCATTTAATGCTTTTAATCAGTTGTTTATTATTATTTACTTGTATTATAAACATAGATATAGTAGAATTCATCCTGCTATGATACTAAGAAGTTTCAATCTTGTTGTGTGTGATGATGAAATCACACATGTTGCATAATAAAACAACAGTAGTTTTTAGTGCTGAGTGAACACACACCTTCCATTGGCTATCCGTGATACAGATGATATTTTCTGTTTTCACAACACCATTTATTTTGGTAAAAAATTTAGCAATTTTAAGGTAAACAAGACACAATGTATACAGGTACACAAACTAACTGCAATTTTGTCAGGTATGATTGTATTTTTACAGGTGTGCAGAAACATCAACCGTATCAAAGTCTGTATGGAGACAGGCAGTACTGTAATTCTACTGAACCTGGAGAACTTGTATGAAAGTCTGTATGATGCTCTTAATCAGGTAAAAATTACAATGATTTTTTTTTCAAGTTTTACAGTTTTTTTTCTTACGGTTGAAATGTTATTAAAGTACATGTACATCCATCTTTATGAAGTTTTACATGTACACTTTATACATGCAAGTCACCTAAGAATGTTTTATTATGACTGTTAATGTGTACTTTCAGTATTATGTAGAGTTTGGTGGAGAGAGATATGTTGATCTGGGACTTGGAACTCATAGAGTTAAATGCAGAGTACACAAAAAATTCAGGTAACCTGATCATACTTTAATCTTTTATGTTATTTTTAAAAGATTTAAGTGAAAATGAAAACTGACTTTTTCCATTGTATACTTCCTGATTGTTTTGGGACATTGTATGGAAACCAGTGTTGTATGATATTCCTGTTTTCGGTTTTTAAGTATCCAATAGCAATACTGTGTTGTCATCATTTACACTTACTCCCTTTTATTCTGTTCATCATACTTGTATTATCCAAAACTATTCTTAAGTCTTTGATGGGTTAATGCATTCTTCACATATTACTGCTAAATGCTATAATGAACTGAAACTTTCAAGAGTTTAAGATTGTCTTAATGCCTAATGGAACAGCCTAAATATGAAAAATGCAAATATTCAACATTTAATGTATTATGAGGTTGGGGTTCTCTCCAAGGTACTCCAGCTTGATTGCAAAGCATTCAGATTTTTTGGCCCAACTTTCTTTCCAATTTATTAAAATAAGTCTTAACAATTCAACTGAGAAGTCGTAATGAAATTCTTAATATTTCTTGTCGGCCTTTGACAAAACTTATGAGAAATGAAAAGAAACCTATTTTCTGCCAGATTTTCTGTACCTATATCTTACAAATAAGTGCATTGACATATTCTTTTTTTAATTATTATACCCCCACTCATAAGAGAGGGTGCTATATTGCAATCACCTTGTCCGTCTGTCTGTCTGTCTGTTCATCGTCCGGTGCAATCTTTTGTAACAGATTTTTCAGCTTATACTAAAGGGATTGATTTAAATTTTGGTGTGCAGCTTGAGCATGATGAGTTGTACCGTGCTTCCCCTTTCCAGGTCAGTCAGTTATCTGCTTCCTGTTTTCAGAGCCGACTTAGACTGTTTCAAGGGTCAAAATAGGAAAAGTTTTCAT